>JAJSRW010000092.1:20000-47346 GCA_022414725.1 Microglena sp. YARC
GAGCAGCCCCCCACCCCCCCCACCCACACACACACACCCCACACACACACACACACACACACACTCCTCCTACCCTGTGCAGGATGAAACTTGAGCAGGTGGACACACGCCCCCCCCCCTCCCACACACACACACCACACAACACACTCCTCCTACCCTGTGCAGGATGAAACTTGAGCAGGTGGACACACGCCCCCCACCCTCCCACACACACACCACACACACACTCCTCCTACCCTGTGCAGGATGAAACCCGAGCAGGTGGACCCCCCACACCCACACCCACCCCACCCACCCCACCACCCCCACACACACACTCACACCACACACACACACTCCTCCTATTCTGTGCAGGACGAAAACTGAGCAGCCCCCACCCCCCCCCACACACACACACCCCCACACACACACCACACACACACACACTCCTCCTACCCTGTGCAGGATGAAACTTGAGCAGGTGGACACACGCCCCCACCCCCCCACCCACCCCCACCCCCCACCCACACACACACACACAAGCGTATACACACACTCCTCCTACCCTTTGCAGGATGAACCCCAAGCAGTTGGACCCCACCCCCACCCCACCCCCATCTCCCACACACACTCCTCGTACCCTTTGCAGGATGAAACCCGAGCAGGTGGACACACGCCCCCCCCCCCCCCACACACACACACACACACACACACACACACACAAGCACATACACACACTCTCCTACCCTTTGCAGGATAAACCCCAAGCAGTTGGACCCCACCACCATCTCCCCCTCACACCACACACACACACTCCTCGTACCCTTTGCAGGATGAAACCCGAGCAGGTGGACACACGTTCCACCCCCCCACCCCCACCCCCACCCTCCCCACACACACGCACACACACACACTCCTCGTACCCTGTGCAGGATGAGCAGGTGGACACACGCCCCCCCCCCACCCCCCCACCCCCCCACCCCCCACCCCCATACCTCCCCACACACACGCACACACACTCTCCTCATACCCTGTGCAGGATGAAACCCGAGCAAGTGGACAACTTCTCACCACCGTACGACTTTGTGCTGGCTGCGGACTGCATTTACCACGAGGACATTGTTGTGCACTTCCACAAGATTGTAATGGCGGTGACAGATGCAAAGAGCCAAGGTGAGAGAGCCTGTACTGGGGCGGGTCTAGTTGGTCCGAGTTCTAGTTGCTTGTTTACCGCGTCCTCAATTAGAGGCCTGAAGGGGCAGTAAGCCCCAAAACCACAGAAAAATCGAAGACATTGTTGTGCACTTCCACAAGATTGTAATGGCAGTGACAGATGGTATGAGTCAAGGTGAGAGAGCCTGTACTGGGGCGGGTCTAGTTGGTCCGAGGTCTAGTTGCTTGTTTACCGCGTCCTCAATTAGAGGCCTGAAGGGGCAGTAAGCCCCAAAACCACAGAAAAATCGAAGACATTGTTGTGCACTTCTACAAGATTGTAATGGCAGTGACAGATGGTATGAGTCAAGGTGAGAGAGCCTGTACTGGGGCGGGTCTAGTTGGTCCGAGGTCTAGTTGCTTGTTTACCGCGTCCTCAATTAGAGGCCTGAAGGGGCAGTAAGCCCCAAAACCACAGAAAAATCGAAGACATTGTTGTGCACTTCCACAAGATTGTAATGGCAGTGACAGATGGTATGAGTCAAGGTGAGAGAGCCTGTACTGGGGCGGGTCTAGTAGGTCCGAGGTCTAGTTAGTCCGAGGTCTAATTGCTTGTATACCACATCCTCAACTAAGGGCCTAAAGGGTCCGGAAAAGTGAATATATTGTTGTGCACTTCCACTAGAATGTAATGGCGGTGATAGATGCAAAGAGCCAAGGTGAGAGAGCCTGTACTGGGGCGGGTCAAGTTGGTCCCAGGTCTAGTTAGTCCGAGGTTGCTTGTATACCACATCCTCAACTAAGGGCCTAAAGGGTCCGGAAAAGTGAATATATTGTTGTGCATTTCCAAGAGATTGTGATGGAGGTGACAGATGCAAAGAGCCAAGGTGAGACAAATTCTCATCTGCAGTCACACCTCCTATCTCGGAAATGGGTGCTGGTGCATCATGCAATTGTGTGTTCGGAGAGGAAGGTTCACTACATAAGAACCGAGAAAAATTGAAAGCACTGTTGAGCACTTCCGCAAGATTGTAATGGCCGTGACAGATGCAAAGAGCCAAGGTGAGACTAATTCTCATCTACAGCTGCACCTCCTATCTCAGAAATGGGTGCTGGTGCATCATGCGATTGTGTGTTCGGAGAGGAAGGTTCACTACATAAAAACAGACAAAAAATGAAAGCATTGTTGAGCACTTCCGCAAGATTGTAATGGCCGTGACAGATGCAAAGAGCTAAGGTGAGACTAATTCTCATCTACAGCTGCACCTCCTATCTCAGAAATGGGTGCTGGTGCATCATGCGATTGTGTGTTCGGAGAGGAAGGTTCACTACATAAAAACCGACAAAAAATGAAAGCATTGTTGAGCACTTCCGCAAGATTGTAATGGCCGTGACAGATGCAAAAGCCAAGGTGAGAGAGCCAAAACAGAGGCGAGCAACGAACGAAACCCCAGACCTAATCAATTGCCATGGTCAACGAGCAATCGCCATGGTCAACGAGCAATTGCCATGATCAACGAGCAATTGCCATGGTCAACGAGCTCAATCCCATTGAGTCCAGAACCAAAACCTAAATCCTAAACCAAATCAACTGCAGTTTTCGTGGTCAATGAGCTCTGCTCCCAATCAGTCCAGATCCCAAGCCCAAACCCTAAACCAAATCAATCGCAGTTGTTGTGGTCTATGAGCTCCGCACCCACTCATTCTATAACCCAAACCCTAAACCAAATCAATTCAACCGCAGTTGTCGTGGTCAACGAGCTTTACTCCCACTCATTCCACAACCAAAACCTATACCCTAAACCCTAAAACAACCCTACCACAGTTGCCGTGGTCAACGAGCTCCGCACCTCTCATTCCAGAACCCAAACCTAAACCCTAAATCAAATCAACCGCAGTTGTCGTGGTCAACGAGCTCCGCTCCCACTCAGTCCAGAACCGTTTTTTGGAGCTGTTCTCAGAGACACATGTCATCAAGAAAGTTGCGCACTCCAAAATGGTGAGCACATTTGTTGATTATGTTATATTATATATATATACTGTACTGCTTGCAAAATTTAACGCTTTAAATTGACGGGAGCAACCGTCAAATCGTGGCGTGCGGTATATTACGAAACGAAAAAGCCGTCAACCTCAAATCACGTGCGATATTACTTGGGTTGGGCTTCGACTTGGATAGGGCTTACTACCGGCAACGAACGTAGGCTCCTCCCGACCGGGCAAATCGCAGCAGTGGTCGACAAGGCCGCCTTTCTCATTTCATGGCTCAGCCCCTCGACAGATCCCCAGAGGGACGTTCACGCCCTCTAATAGCTCCAACTCTCAAGAAGCAAAGGACCCTGTGGGTTTTTTTCGACCGGGTAGAGCCAGGGCAGATCACTGTCACCAACACATATGTGAATCGAGTTGCAGTCGAAGCTCGAGATGCTGTCGTTCGCAACCCATCGACTACCTCTGCGAAGACGAGCAGCAAGTTTTTCGCTATGAGGGCAGTGAATTTCATGCTGACGCTGGGTTACCTCCTAGACGGGTCTGAGCTCAAAACTAGACCCCACAAGAAGAAGTATGTGAACTGGGAGCTCTTTCACAAGCTCCTGGCCATTAACCAAGGTAGAGTACAAGAGGAAGTGACTGGGGAAGATGATTGCTCATCTGGCCTGTCATCAACAGATGACCCATCTGAAGAGAGTGGGCTTGATCCGGATGCTAGTGATGAGGATGAGGTGCCCTTGGCCCTTCTAGGTCGCTGAGCAACACATGAACATACGTCATGCTTATGCTTATGAAATTAACTGAGCAATTGATGATTTCAGGAGTTAATGGAAACAATTGAATGTCTCATTCTAGTTATTTCAATGAGTACCGGTAGTGTTATGCTGAACAAGAAGTTGGGATCATTGCAGTATTATATGTGCACTCTTTGCAGGTTCTAGAACAGTGTACCCTAATGTTGTACCATGAACCATGAACCAGTGTAACATGATTAAGTACAAATGTTCAGTTGCATAAATGGATTTTATTAAAATGGAAACCGTCAAATGTGTAACGTCAATTTATATTCCTATTCAAAAAAACTGTCAAATGTTAACCGTCAATATAGAATAAAAAAAAACAAAAAGCCGTCAAATTTTGCAAGCAGTACGGCGAGTACGGTATATATATATATATATATATATATATATATATATATATATATATAGAAATCATGGTCGTGGTGGTCGTGGTGGTGTCATCGCGTAACCGACTTAACCGACTTCCCGCCCAGCCATTTCCCGCCCAGCCAATTCCCGCTCAGCCAATTCACGCTTTTAATCCCTCCTGCTTCAACTTCTGCCTGATTGGCCTCCTGCGAATTCTGCCTAATGCAACCATCGCCTCCTGCGTATTATACCTGTTGCGCATCCCGCCCGATTTCTCCTTTTCCCGCCTGAGTTCATCCACCTGATTTCGGTAGCGCTACAGTTCGTCTTCCTACAAGCTTTTTCCCCTGCATCTCTGCAAGACCTTTCCCTTGTGTCAAAAGACCTGTCGCTGCGCACAACGGGAGGTGACGTGGTGAGTCAGCGGACCTGTCAGAAATGTCCGAATCGCATCCATCCCATGTCACAAACTTGACCGCAAGTTCTTCCCACAGTATTGAGAAACATGTCGCTCCGCATTGTGCCATAGCAATTACGCATCAAAGTTGACCGAATGAAAAATCTCGCTGAGCATTCTCGCCCTAACTTGACTGAACATCTAAAATCAGCAACTTGACTGCAACTTCTTCCTACTGCAACGAGAAATATGTCGTCCCTGTGAATTGTGCTATAGCGAGCACGCTGCAAAGTTGAAGGGATGAACCTAGCGATGTTTCCAAGTCTCAGATCGAGTTGATGCCTGCTGTGCCTCCTTATTACTGCTCTACTGTGCCTGTTGTGCCTCCTTATTACTGCTCTGCTGTGCCTGTTGTGCCTCCTTGTTACTGCTCTGCTGTGCCTGTTGTGCCTCCTTATTACTGCTCTGCTGTGCCTGCTGTGCCTCCTTGTTACTGCTCTGCTGTGCCTGTTGTGCCTCCTTATTACTGCTCTGCTGTCACCTGTTGTGCCTCCTTATTACTGCTCTGCTGTGCCTGTTGTGCCTCCTTATTACTGCTCTGCTGTGCCTGTTGTGCCTCCTTATTACTGCTCTGCTGTGCCTGTTGTGCCTCCTTATTACTGCTCTGCTGTGCCTGCTGTGCCTCTTTATTACTGCTCTGCTGTGCCTGTTGTGCCTCCTTATTACTGCTCTGCTGTGCCTGCTGTGCCTCCTTGTTACTGCTCTGCTGTGCCTGTTGTGCCTCCTTATTACTGCTCTGCTGTGCCTGCTGTGCCTCCTAGTTACTGCTCTGCTGTGCCTGTTGTGCCTCCTTATTACTGCTCTGCTGTGCCTGTTGTGCCTCCTTATTACTGCTCTGCTGTGCCTGTTGTGCCTCCTTATTACTGCTCTGCTGTGCCTGTTGTGCCTCCTTATTACTGCTCTGCTGTGCCTGTTGTGCCTCCTTATTACTGCTCTGCTGTGCCTGTTGTGCCTCCTTATTACTGCTCTGCTGTGCCTGTTGTGCCTCCTTATTACTGCTCTGCTGTGCCTGTTGTGCCTCCTTATTACTGCTCTGCTGTGCCTGTTGTGCCTCCTTATTACTGCTCTGCTGTGCCTGTTGTGCCTCCTTATTACTGCTCTGCTGTGCCTGCTTGTGCCTCCTTATTACTGCTCTGCTGTGCCTGTTGTGCCTCCTTATTACTGCTCTGCTGTGCCTGTTGTGCCTCCTTATTACTGCTCTGCTGTGCCTGTTGTGCCTCCTTATTACTGCTCTGCTGTGCCTGTTGTGCCTCCTTATTACTGCTCTGCTGTGCCTGCTTGTGCCTCCTTATTACTGCTCTGCTGTGCCTGCTTGTGCCTCCTTATTACTGCTCTGCTGTGCCTGTTGTGCCTCCTTATTACTGCTCTGCTGTGCCTGTTGTGCCTCCTTATTACTGCTCTGCTGTGCCTGCTGTGCCTCCTTATTACTGCTCTGCTGTGCCTGTTGTGCCTCCTTATTACTGCTCTGCTGTGCCTGCTGTGCCTCCTTATTACTGCTCTGCTGTGCCTGTTGTGCCTCCTTATTACTGCTCTGCTGTGCCTGCTTGTGCCTCCTTATTACTGCTCTGCTGTGCCTGTTGTGCCTCCTTATTACTGCTCTGCTGTGCCTGTTGTGCCTCCTTATTACTGCTCTGCTGTGCCTGTTGTGCCTCCTTATTACTGCTCTGCTGTGCCTGTTGTGCCTCCTTATTACTGCTCTGCTGTGCCTGCTATTTCTGGTGTGCCTGCTAATTTCTGCTCTGCTGTGCCTGCTGTGCCTCCTTATTACTGCTCTGCTGTGCCTGTTGTGCCTCCTTATTACTGCTCTGCTGTGCCTGTTTTGCCTCCTTATTACTGCTCTGCTGTGCCTGTTGTGCCTCCTTATTACTGCTCTGCTGTGCCTGCTATTTCTGGTGTGCCTGCTAATTTCTGCTCTGCTGTGCCTGCTGTGCCTGCTTAAATGAATAAATACACAGTATGCCTTATTACGTGTTAAGGGGGCCAGCTTGTTTGCTTGCACTGAGGCGAACCACCACAACACTTGATGTGCCGTGTCCTTCCTCTCTTCTTTTGTTCTACAGAATGACGTACCAGCATTTTTGTTAGGAACATATTTTACAGCACGAGAACGTTGGGAGGGGCTAATTGAAAGAAACACTTGATGGATCATGTCATTCCGCTAAGTAAAATAATACAAAGACAATAAAACAAAAAACGTGAACATTGGGAGTGGATAATTGAAAGAAACACTTGATGGATCATGTCATTCCGCTAAGTAAAATAATACAAAGACAATAAAACAAAAAACGTGAACATTGGGAGGGGATAATTGAAAGAAAAACTTGATGCACCATGTCATTACGCTAATAAACAAATGTAAAAAGAGAACATTAGAAGGGGCTAATTCACATAAAATGTAAAAAGAGAACATTAGAAGGGGCTAATTCACATAAAATGTAAAAAGAGAACATTAGAAGGGGCTAATTCAAATAAAAATGCAAACAGAGAACATTAGAAGGGGCTAATTCAAATGAACTCTTGATGCACCATGTTATTCCTCTAAATATAATATAATATAATTGAATTTAAAATAGTATGCCTTTCTACGAGGTGTGAGGTGGAGGGGGCCTGCTTGTTTGCTTGCACTGGGGCCAACCACCACAACACTTGATGAAGCATGTTTTTCCTCTAAATGAGAGAAAGAATAATTAGTATGCCTAATTATGTGGCGTGAAGTTGAGGGGGCCAGCCCGTTTGCTTGCACTGTGGCAAACCACCCCAGAACTTGATAAAGCACGTCATTCCTCTCTTTCTTTCTTCTACAGGATGAGACATACCAGCATTTGTTTTAGGAAAGGTTTTGTACAGCATGGGAACAGCCAGACCGTTTTCTTGCTCTGGGGCAAACCACCAATAGCAGCAGCAAATAGGTACAATACATAGTACGCCTTATTACGTGGCGTGAGGTTGAGGGGGACAGCCCGTTTCTTGCACTGGGGCCAACCACCACAGAATTGAATGAAGCACGTCAGCCCTCTCTTCGTTTCTTCTAAAGGAATAGATCATCTTGGTATTCACGATGTCGGTACTTAAAAATATAATTAAATATGTACTAAAATATATACTTGAATATACTAAAACATAATTTAAATCTACAGGATGAGACATACCACCAGCATGAGAACATCTTGGTATTCACGATGTCATTACTTAAAATATACTAAAATATGTACTAAAATATACTAAAATATAATTTATATCTACAGGATGAGACATACTACCAGCATGAGAACATCTTGGTATTCACGATGTCATTACTTGAAATATACTAAAATATATACTTTAATATACTAAAACATACTTTAAATCTACAGGATGAGACATACCAGCACGAGAACATCTTGGTCTTCACGATGAAGCGAAAACGGGGTGCTGCTTTGGCTAGTGGAGAGGAGCATACAGCTAGCAGGTATGTTTGTATGAATGGATGTTTGTATGGATGGATGGATAGATGGATGGATGGATGAATGGATGGACTAGTCTGCGTGAGCTGGTACACCATTGACAGCAGATGTCTAGACCAGGTTTTATCAACGGGAGCACTCCAGGATTCACTCATTTGTGTTAGGCTCGCGTTGCACTTCTCACCGTGTATTGTTCTGCATATTCAAATGTATGTACTAGTAGGGTAGCCCGTGTGGCCATTGGCCACCCCCATTTGGCTGCAGAAAAGACGAAAACCCAATACGGGGATGGCCAGGAGGAGGGTACATCCAATCCTCTCCACTCTACATTTTATGTAGGATGGATATTTCATGTAGGATTAATATCTATTTTATATCAAGCTCTGACTATAATGAGCATTTTGGAAGGGAGTGGATGTAGCCCTCATCCAGGCCTCCAAACACAGGCCAAAAAAGGGAACAATGTTTTTTTGCAGGGAAAATGTGTTGTATTTATTTGACAATGACTGGCAACAGTTCGACCCCCCACACCACCAACATCACCTACAGCCACCTAAAAACACCTCTCACCACCTAAACCGAACCCTCAACTCACATGGACGTGAAAGTGGCAATAGCTTGGAAGGTAGTGCACATTACATCACCTACAACCACCTATTACCACCCACATTGAACCCTCAAAACTCACATGGAAGTGGAAGTGGCAATAGCTTGGAAGGTGGTGCACCCACAGCCACACACCTACACCACCTACAACCACCTACACTGGGTTAGGAACAGCACAATGAGACGGGAACTCTGCTACAGCGATCATTAAATTGTGCGATTATAATGTAATCATCATCATTAATCTGAATACTTCAAACAACACAACATTATATTACATTACGTTACATTACATTACATTACATCACATCACATTACATTACATTACATTACATAACATTACATTACATTACATCACATTACATTTTTTACGTTACATTAGATTACATTACATTTTTTACGTTACATTACATTACATTACATTACATTACATTACATTACGTTACGTTACGTTACGTTACGTTGCATTGCATTACATTACATTACACTGCATTGCATTACATTACATTGTTATCAACAGGCAATTGTTGACCCAAGACAAGACCGCTCCGCAACACCCGGGAGGGGTCTACCAACTTATTCTCAAAATTAGATTGGCAGTTTTGCAGCAAGCAATCAAGATTGATGCAAGCAAGCATTTTTGTCAGCACTAATTTAATTTATTAATGATGATCTACCTTTTCATCACAGATTCAGGAACTAATTTCATTTATTGACGATAATCTACCTTACCATCACAAATTCAGGGAATAAACTGAGTTGGAAGATGGAACATCGCAACGAGAGACTGGGGGCATTTTTGTCTGAGCAAGCATTTTTGTCAGCACTAATTGCATTTATGAACGATGATCTACCTGAACATCACCGATTCAGGATTTAATTTAATTTCTTAACGATTATCTATCTTTGCATTACCCATTCAGGAAACAAACTGAGTTGGAAGATGGAACAGCGCAACGAGAGGCAGAGAGGCTGGAGATTGGGGACGTAGGGGTGGGGGTGGTTGAAGATGGGGGGGAAGTGGTTGAAAATGGGGTGGGGGTGGTTGAGGTTGGGGGGGAGTTGGTTGATGATGGGGTGGTTGAAGATGGGGTGGCTGAATGTCACGGGGAGGCAGATAGTGCTGGGCAGGAGCTTGCTGGACTTAGTATCGAGTAGATGTATAATTATTCCTCCTCTTCTTCTTTGGCGGAGCCCCCCCTTCTGGGGGGCGGGAGCCCCTAGTGTCACCTTGTTGTGCGTTTGTCCGTTTGTGCTAAAATAAATGACAAATGTTACGCCTTGCCACAAGGCGTGAGGTTGAAGGAACCTTCCCGTTCGCTTGCACTAGGGAAGGTTGCTGTGGGCTTTGCTTCCATAGACCGCTACTGTGCCTGAGCTCGGGCTACCGCACGGCAGTCTAAATATAGAGTAGATATAGTAATTCCTCCTCCTCTTCTTCTCCTCCTTCTTTAGGAGGAGATACATCCCCTGTCCCCCCCACTACCTGAAGGTGGTAACTGATAGAAGGAGGCGATCCATTGCACCTTGGAATGATCGAGTGCGTCCTGTCGGTGATTCTGGAACCGTTCAAGATGCACTTGGTGTGATTTGAATGTACTGACGCAGCCTTCATGAATTCAAGAAGAAAGCATTATAACCTGATTTCCCAATCTGAGAGCAAAATGATTCCTCTACACTATCTGGTGTGCAATCCGGAAGTGGAAGATCGTGAGAAGCTGCCTCTATTTATCCATGACTGCATGCAGATATTGGATCAAGTATATTTAGATGAGAATGCTTAGATTGTTGATTGTTTCGGTAACGTTCATATTTTACCTGTTAATTAATTGTATTGCGGAAGACGGCGAGCAGCTAAATTGCTGGCTGGCTGGAGCTATGTAACCAAGTTAATTTTCAAGAACCCCAACAAAGCGGTATCTCGGTTTGGGGTTCAGTTCATCAATGTCTTTTCTTTTTATCCCTTCCTGTCACGGTTGGACAAGGCCCTTTACCCTATTGGGCCTATTCCTGGACTGTAACATACATACAAGCATGATTATCACCACTAATTCCACATGATATATATTTATTGTTTTGTATGAGAAGAGGAGGAAAGAAAAAACGAAAAATGAAAAAGACAAGGAAAAAATGAAAGAAAAAGTGATTTGTTCGAGTTTGCATTTTCCTGGTAATAATTGTTTTGCTACCGAAGACATAATATTCCCTGGCGATATATTATTCCCTGCCAAAATCTGTCTCTCTGCCCCCCCCCCCCCCCCCCCCCCCTGTTCCCTGGTAAATATGTTTTTACTACTGAAGACTGCGAGCAGCCAAAATGCTGGCTGAAGCTATGTAACCAAGTTCAAGTTCAAGTTGTTTCACAAATTTCTGCGAGCAGCCAAATTGCTGGCTTAAGCTATGTAACATACATAATCTGACAGAGTTAGGGAAGCGGGAGAAGACCGACACGAGAGATTAATCGATCTGGACAAGTTACAAAGAGGCGTGAGACCCTTTAGGCAAGGGTCGTGCCGTCAGTAGCGAAACCCTAAGGTAACGGTCAAAGGAGATCGGTAGACAGGGAGAACCATAGAACAGCTAACACAGACAGTAACCAGGTAACCAGGTCCAAGTTGGAGTTTCTGCGCAGTGTTTTATAGTAAATGCAGGGACTGCAGACTAGTTCGAGGTCAATACTCTTACATGAGGTATATGATACTAGCAAGGTCAACTTGCAAACCATAAAGGAGACTAGCATCTGAGCCCGTCGTTCCGACGGGAAGACCCCCGCGGCCACGTCAGCGACAGGTCGGCAAGATATGGAACCAAAGCCCTGAAACCACGCGCTAAACCCGAACAACGCGCTATTATATATAGGATGACATAGCAGTACAACTAGTACTGCAAGTGCAGTGCGCATAGCAGCATAACACAGTGTGTGCTTGTCAGAGTGGTGAACCACTGAGATCAAGATGCCAACATAGAACTCGTGTCTCTGTTGTTCACCACTCTGACAATAATGCATGCCCCTGGAGGAGAACGATGATTACGCAGCGGTCCCGACCACTGCCACTCAGGGTCTTACCTATGCAGCGACTTAGTACTTGATAAGATCCTTACCCCGCCCTGAGTTCCCCTAGGGGGAATTTAACCCCCTACCCCTTCCAGGACAGGCATGATTGTCATTCTTAGTCTTTGGCACCCTATGATGAGTCAACAACGCCTGCCTTCAGCATGACATCCCACAAGGGCTCTTCTTCTCCAAGCACGTAGGTCAGAGTCCGCCGTTGATAGTAGTCGGAGCCAAATGTGCGGATGTTGTCGATGACGTCATCTAGCAAGTGAGCCTTGCCAGCAGTCACACCGACACCGATCCATTTCACGTGTGCGAGCTGCAGGGGTGAAGCATATATAATTAGAAATAAGAACGCCTGGTGGGGCGCAGGATGCAGGCTATATAATTGGTTTCGTCTCAGGCAGCAGAGCTGGGGGTCCTCCTGAATTGACCTGATTCCAACCAGTGAACCAGGTATAAAAGGTAATGAGAACGCCTGGTGGGGCGTAGTATTAAGGAAGCCCCGTCTTACGGCAGTAGATAACAGGCTGCTACTTTACCTGGACAAAGCTACCATGGCGAATGACAGGAAGGATATGGAATTAGTGCTGATAATAATGCTTGCTTGCTGCAGTATCGCCTTTCTTTTCCTGAGGATTTGTTGGAAGACCCCTCCCGGATGTTGTGGAGCGGGCTTGTCTTCTTTTTACTTTTATATAGCGATAATTTTGCTAGAACGGGGTAAAAACTAGCGATCGCTACTCTATAGCGGGGGGGGGGGGGGGGGGGGGGATCCCTGAGCGCACATAGGTTGAAGGGACCTGTCAATCCTGGATGTGTTCTTCCAGTGTCAGGAACTGCTAGGCTACGGCATTCACTGAAAAAATAGTATACAATTATAATATAAATAGCGGAAACAATCCCTGCTTACTGGCAGGGTACATTTTGTCAAATTGGTCAGCGCTTAAAGCGCACAAACGTCAGACTGATCAGCGCTTTGTAGTGCAAAAAGCGCAAAAATTGCGCGCTGTGCCCACAGGGAGTTTAACAAAATGCGTGAAACGCGCTGTGGAGCTCAAAAAGTGTGCGAAGTCGCGTTGCCGAGCGCGCTTTGTAGTACCCTGGATGAATGGATGCTTACCGGCAGGGAACGGCAATATGATATCATGCCCAGGGTACTACATTTGGCCATTTGGGGTTGCTTAGGGTTTAGGGTTTACAAATTCAAACCCAAACCTTAAATCAAACCCAAACAATAAAGCGTAACTGGGTTCAATTTGAGGTAATGATAACGCCTGGTGGGGCGTGGTGTTAAGGGAACCCGTCGTACGCGGGTAGAGGGCGGTCTTCTACCTCAACTGGACAAGCTACCATCGCGGTTGACAACGACCTGCAACGCTAAGAGCAACCGTAGGGGGAATCGAACCCCCGACTCTTCGTCCTCAGAGTGATTCGGTCTAGGTTCAATTTGAATAGTCATTCTGGGTTGCTTCAAGGGCAGTGGATAATCATCCAAAATTGATTCGTCTAAATTTGTGATATTCCAACGGAGGGGTCGAAAACTTAATAAAGTGCTTCTTTCCTTTCCCTATTCGGTCCAGGGTACTACACTGCTTCCTTTTGGATTGCTTCAAAAGCGTTACTGTCTCCTTTTGGGTTGCTTCAATAGCATTACTGTCTCCTTTAGGGTTGCTTCAAAAGCGTAACTGCCATCTTTTGGGTTACGCTTTTGACTCAACTGAAAACAAAAATCTGCGCACTGCGCCCAGACTAGAGGGGGTTTACAAATTGCTTCAATCGCGCTGTCGGGCTCCAAAACCTTGCACGCTAGCACGCAATAGCGCGTGTCATGCAGTGCCATGATCATGATCATGTAGTACCATCATCATGATCAGGTCACCATATGATATCATGTAGCCCCTTTCAGTGATATACAATGGTCTAATGGTAGACCAAATCGCTTGAGGATGAAGAGTCGGGGTTCGACTGCCCCTTCGGTCGCTCTTGGCGTTGCAGGTTGTCGTCAACTGCAATTGTAGCTTGTCCAGTTGAGGTAGAAGACCGCTCCCCACCCGCGTACGACGGGCTCCTTTGACACCACGCCCCACCAGGCGTTATCATTACATATTGTCATGTGATGCAGGCAGTCTGACTAGGCTAAAGCTACCATTTGTATACAACATCGTGTAATGCATTTTGTATGATCTAATATGATCTCATACTCCCCGTTGGTCATCATCATATGATATGCCGGTCCCTACTTGCCAATGATATGAAACAACGCGCATAAGTACGGTTTTGGCCACCTACAACCACCTCTAACCACCTGCACTGACCCCCCCAAACTCACACGGACGTAGGAGTGGTAATAGCTTGGAAGGTAGTGTTCCCATAGCCTAAACACCATAAACCATTACACCACCTCCACCACCTACAATCTCCACCACCAACCACCACCTACACCCACCAACTACCTACACTGAACCCACCAAACCCACATGGACGTGAAAGTGGCAATAGCTTGGAAGTGGCAATAGCTTGTAAGGTAGTGTTCCCATAGCCGCACCCTTCACCACCTACAATCACCTACATCACCTACAACCACCTGTAACCACCTACACTGACCCCCCAAACTCACATGGACGTGGAAGTTGCAATAGCTTGTAAGGTAGTGTACCCATAGCCTAAACACCATGAACCATTACACCACCTCCACCACCTACAATCTCCACCACCAACCACCACCTACACCCACCAACTACCTACACTGAACCCACCAAACTCACATGGACGTGAAAGTGGCAATAGCTTGGAAGTGGCAATAGCTTGTAAGGTAGTGTTCCCATAGCCGCACCCTTCACCACTTACAATCACATACACCACCTACAACCACCTGTAACCCACTACACTGACCCCCCAAACTCGCATGGACGTAGAAGTGGCAATAGCTTGTAAGGTAGTGTACCCATAGCCTAAACACCATAAACCATTACACCACCTCCACCACCTACAATCTCCACCACCAACCACCACCTACACCCACCTCCGACACCCACCTACACCCACCTCTAAGCACCTGCGCTGAACCCAAACCCACATGGACGTGGAAGTGGTAATAGCTTGGAAGGTAGTGTACCCATAGCCTAAACACCATAAACCATTACACCACTTCCATCACCACCAACCACCACCTACACCCACCTCCAACACCCACCTACCACCCCCAACCACCCACCACCCAACCTACCACCTACAAGCACCTGCACTGAACCCAAACTCACATGGACGTGGAAGTGGTAATAGCTTGGGAGGTAGTGTACCCATATCCTCAGATCTCTGGCTGCAACACCGAACTTGTCTCGGATAGCCTGGTGGATAGGGTGGGAGTTAGGGTGGAAGGGAGGATAGGGTGGGTGGTAGGGTGGATGGGCTGGGTGGAAGTGTGGATATGGTGACGGGGCAGGGGTGGGTAGGAAGGGGCAGGATAGCTTGGTGGATAGGGTGGGTGGTAGGGTGGAAGGGGGGATAGGGTGGGTGGTAGGGTGGATGGGCAGGGGTGGTAGGAAGGGGCAGGATAGCTTGGTGTATAAGGTGAGTGGTAGGGTGGAAGGGGGATACGGTGGGTAGTAGGATGGAAGGGGGGATATGGTAGGCTGGTAGGGTGGAAGGGTGGATAGGGTGAGTGGTGGGGTGGAAGTGGGGATACGGTGGTTGGTAGGGTGGGTGGGCAGGGGTGGGTAGGCAGGGGCAGATTGGAAAGGGGGATAGGGTAAGTGGTAGGGTGGAAGGGGGGATAGGGTGGGTGGTAGGGTGGAAGGGGTGGTAGGGTGGGTGGTGGGGTGGAAGGGGGGATAGGGTGGGTGGTAGGGTGGAAGGGGGGATAGGGTGGGCTGGTAAGGTGGTAGGGTGGATAAGGTGGGTGGTAAGGTGGATAGGCTGGGTGGTAGGGTAGAAGGGTGGGTGGGCAGAGGCAGGGTGGAAGAAAAAATGGATCAGCTGAGAGATCCCTTAAGCAAGGGATATCCTTACACTATTTGATGCCATTTGGTTATTTTACCATCCTTATCATCATCCTCTTCCATCCCCCCCCCCCCCACCACCACCACCACCAACCTCACCTTGGAGCCCTTGTCCTGAATGTTCTCCAGCAAGGGGAGGTGATCAGCGGTGAGATCCCTCAGGCAGGGGATATCCTCACACTATTTGTTGCTATTTGGTTGTTTTACCATCCTCAGCATCCTCATTAGCACTCCAGCTCCCCCACCCACCCACCCCACCCACCTCCACCACCACCACCACCGCC
Organism: Microglena sp. YARC; assembly: GCA_022414725.1. Taxonomy (NCBI): domain Eukaryota; kingdom Viridiplantae; phylum Chlorophyta; class Chlorophyceae; order Chlamydomonadales; family Chlamydomonadaceae; genus Microglena; species Microglena sp. YARC. Next base: position 36,118 of record JAJSRW010000092.1, read on the forward strand.
CACACCACCACACCTGCCCACCCACCTGCACCACCATCACCCAAACACCCCCCACCATCACCCAAACACCCCCCCCCCCCCCCCCCCCCCCTCTCCCCAACCACTAACCTCACCTTGAAGCCCTTGTCACGAATGTTCTCCAGCATGGAGAGGTGATCAGCTGTGATCTTCCTCAAGCATGGCATATCTTTACACTATTTGTTGCTATTTGTTTGTTTTGCCACCCTCACCATCCATATCAGCCCCCCCAGCTCCCCCTCACACCACCACCACGAACCTCAACACCATCACCACCCACCACCAACAACCTCACCTTGAAGCTCTTGTCCCGAATGTTTTCCAGCAATTGGAGGTGGTCAGCTGCGAGCTCCCTCAAGCATGGCATATCCTTACACTATTTGTTGCCATTCGTTTATTTTGCCATCCTCATCATCCATCCCCCGCAGGCACCCTCCAGCCCCCCCCCCCCCCACACCAGCCTCACCTTGGAGCCCTTGTCCCGAATGTTCTCCAGCAAGGGGAGGTGATCAGCTGTGAGCTCTCTCAGGCATGGGATATCCTTTCGGTGGCAGATAGCTAGGCAGTACAACTGATCCATTTGCTGTTGGTCCTGCATGCAGAGGTTGGGGTTGGTGGTTGAGGTTGGTGGTTGGGGATGGTTGGAGGTGGTTGGTGGTGGTTGGAGGTTGGTGGTAATTGTTAGTGCTTGAGGTTGTTGGTGGTACAGGTTGGTGGTTGGTGGTAGTTGGAAGTTGTTGGTGGTCGGTGGTGGTTGGAGGTTGTTGGTGGTGGGTGGTAGTTGGAGGTTGCTGGTGGTTGGTGGTAGTTGGAGGTTGGTGGTGGTTGTTGGTGGTTGAGGTTGGTGGTGAGTGAGGTTGGTCCTGCATGCAGGGGTTGAGGTTGGTGGTTGGAGGTGGTTGGTGGTGGTTGGTGGTGGCTGAGGTTGGTGGTTGGTGGTGGTTCAGGTTGGTGGTTGATGGTTGGAGGTTGAAGGTTGGAGGTGGAGGTTGAAGGTTGAAGGGTGGAGGTTGAAGGGTGGAGGTTGAAGGTTGGTGGTTGAAGGTTGGAGGTGGTTGGTGAAGGTTGGAGGTTGGAGGTGGTTGTTGGTTGTTGGTGATTGAGGTTGGTCCTGCATACAGAGGTTGAGGTAGGTGGTTGGTGGTTGGTGATGGCTGGAGGTTGGTGGTGGGTGGTTAAGGTTGTTGGTGGTTGAGGTTGGTAGTGGATGAGGTTGGTAATGCATAGAGGTCAAGGTTGGTGGTTGGTGGTTGCAGGTTGGTGGTGGTTGATGGTGGTTGAGGTTGAGGTTGGTAGTGGATGAGGTTAGCTCTGCATAGAAGTTGAGGTTGGTGGTTGGTGGTGGTTATAGGTTGGTGGTAATTGGCGGTGATTGAGGTTGGTGGTGGATGAGGTTGGTGCTGCATACGGATGTTGAGGTTGTTGGTTGGTGGTGGTGGATGTTGGTGGTGGATGAGGTTGGTGCTGCATACAGAGGTTGAGGTTGGTGGTTGGTGGTGGTGGATGTTGGTGGTGGATGAGGTTGGTGCTGCATACCAGAGGTTGAGGTTGGTGGTTGGTGGTGGTTGATGTTGGTGGTGGATGAGGTTGGTGCTGCATAAAGATGTTGAGGTTGGTGGTTGGTGGTGGTTGATGTTGGTGGTGGATGAGGTTGGTGCTGCAAACAGAGGTTGAGGTTGAGGTTGTTGGTGGTTGAAGGCTGATGGTTGTTGAGGTTCCAAATGCAGCTGGAAGCTATGGACATACTACGTATATACATTACATATATAATACATATACTCACCTACAGGGTACTTCCAAGCGCGCCCTTTTGCGCGCTGGCGCGCTGCCTTTTTGAGCCTCACTGTGCGTTTCGCGCAGTTTTTTGCACCCCCCTTGTGGGCGCAGCAAGCAAATTTTGCGCTTTTTGCACTACAAAGCGCAGTTTTTTTGTTTTCAAGTGCGCTAAAGCGCTGGCCAATTTGGTCAATAGAAGTACCCTGCTCACCTACTTCAGATCCCGATGCAGCATGAAGCTAATAATATATCAAGTACTATATACTACATACTACATCTACATTTTACAAATATAATAAATATACCACCCACTTCAGATACGGATGAAGCATGAAGCTTATACTATATACATTAATATATACTACATACTACATATATAATACATACTACATATATAATACATTTATAATACACATTTAAGACTCATACTCACCCACTTCATACCTAGATGCAGCATGAAGCTTATGCTACCGATAGATACATTAATATATACTGCTTACATGTATAATGCATTTAGAATGCATCTTTAATACATATACTCACCCACTCCAGATCCAGATGCAGCATGAAGCTTACACTATATACATTAATATAAACTACACACCAGCATACCTTGCTACACACTACCTATATAATGCACTTATAATATATATTTAATTCATATACTCACCCACTCCAGATCCGGATGCAGCATGAAGCTTATACTATATGCATTAATATAAACTACACACCAGCATACCTTGCTACACACTACCTATATAATGCACTTATAATACATATTTAATTCATATACCCACCCACTGTAGATCCGGGTGCAGTATTAAGCTCATACTATATGCATTAATATATACTACAAACTACGTATATAATGCACTTATAAATTATAATACGTATTTGATACTTATACCCACCCACTTTAGATCCGAATGCAGCATGAAGCTTGTATTACAGGTATATACATTAATATAAACCAAACACTACATATATAATGCATTTATAATACACATTTAAGACTCATACTCACCCACTTCATACCTAGATGCAGCATGAAGCTTGTACTACAGGTATATACATTAGTATAAACCATATACCACATATATAATGCATTTATAATACACATTTAAGACTCATACTCACCCACTTCATACCTAGATGCAGCATGAAGCTTGTACTACAGGTATATACATTAGTATAAACCATATACTACACATATAATGTAGTTATAATACATGCTAGGGAGTGAGCCCGTCCCCCCAATACTCACCCACTTCAGATCCGGATGCAGCATGAAGCCTACAGATGGATCCTCATCTTCAAAAAGCAGTCGGTCCACCTCTTTCTGCGGTTCAAATTTGGTTAAATTGGGGTTTTGATTGGGTTAATTTTGGGGTTTAAATTGGGGTTTAAATTTGGTTAACATTGGGGTTTTGATTGGGTTAATATTGGGGTTTAAATTGGGGTTTAAATTTGGTTAACATTGGGTTTAGAGGTTAGACTTCGCACTTGTTCTGAGGCCAAATCTCCCAGAATTCTCCCAGAATTCTCAGATCCCAGGCAATTTGAGATTCGAAGTCCGACATTTTCGAAACCCATCATGAATCCAAATCATCCCCTGAATTGCTTTAAGGGGAGGATAGTGGCAGCTGCTGTTTAGAGTTTAGGATTCAAAGTGGTAGCTGAGAGTTATAGAGACCCACATCTTTAAATAACAATTAATCCACTTTATTCTGCCCTGAAGGGGTGGGTAGTGGCAATAACCTCTTCAAACATCCTGGTCCGTGTATTGACAATACTTCAATGTGAAAGGAAGGCCGATTTCCTGTCGATCCCTGGCGGTCTTGAAAGATTCTGTCATGGTCGGAGTTCAGCCTTACCCCCCCCCCCCCCCCACACACACCACACCCAACCACCCACCCACCCCTCCCACCCACACCCACCCCCCACCCACCCACCCACCCACCCACCACCCACCCACCCACCCACACCCACCCACACACGCAGGGTCAAACAAATTATTGTATTTGTGCCAGGCACGTGCTGAGAGTTTTAGCCATGGGTGTTTGATTACAAATTTGTTTCTGATTTAATGAGCCATATTTGGATTTGTTCTGCCAAGATTGAATCGACCCTGAAAACCCTATACCTCCTCAACCTCACGCCTTGTAATAAGGCGCACTATTTATTTATTTATTATTAAGGATATGCCCCACTTATTAAAATTTATTAACAAATATTTAAAATTATTAAAATTCCTTTCAAATGGTATACCCGAAAGTAAATTTGATACAACTGATGGCCGCAATGTACTGCCTAGTACATCAGTCGCTAGGAGTTACTTGGCACCTGCGAGCCAGCTGGGACTGATTCATGCTTGACCTGAAACCGGTTTGGCAAACGGTCGTTTGCCAATTACGAGTGCGTACATGGTAGTGATCAACATAACAACGTTAATGAGCAAGAACATGTCTCACCTTCTTTTCCAGAACGTTGTACACCCACTGCATCCGGGATGGCGGGATGGCCTTGACATAGGGCAGGTGGAAGGACTGGTAGGCCTCAGGAGTCTCTTTCACCTGCACCATGGAATCACACAATAGTTGCAATGACTTCAAAAGTAATACAAGAGAATGCCATTCTTGTTCACATAGGGCAGGTGGTGGGACTGGTTGGCTAGAGGAGTCTCTTTCACACAAACCATGGTATCATACAATAGTTATAATGACTCATACAATAGAATGCCATTCTACTTCACATATGGCAAAAGATGGGACTGGTTGGCTTGAGCAGTCTCTTTCACCTGCACCATGGCATCACACAATATTTGCAATGACGCATACAGGATATGCCTTTCTTGTTCACAAACGGAGGGTCTTGGGTCTGGTAGGCTTCAGCAGTCTCCTTCACCTGCACCATGGAATCACACACGAGGTGCAATGACGTATACAAGAGAATGCCATTCTAGTTAACATATGGCAGGTGGAAGGACTGATAGGCCTCAGGAGTCTCTTTCACCTGCACCATGGAATCACACAATGTTTGCAATGGCGCATAGAAGATAATTATATTCTTGTTCACATATGGCAAATAATGGGACTGGTTGGCTTGAGCAGTCTCTTTCACCTGCACCATGGAATCACACAATAGTTGCAATGACGCATACAAGTTATGCCATTCTAGTTAACATATGGCAGGTGGTGGGACTGGTTTGCTTGAGGAGTCTCTTTCACACGCACCATGGTATCATAGAGTAGTTGCAATGACTCATGCAAGACAAGTTCTATGCAGCGTCGCATGGGACGCTAAAAAATGGCGGAGAGTGATCGCGACGGAGCGACAGGTGGTAACGGAAGCGAGTAGTTAGGAGACCGTTGGCTGACGTGTCAGGCTTCATCGCGGTCAGATGGATGGATGGATGGATGGTCGGCCGGACGGGAAAATGGGTAAACTTGGGGGCTCCCGCCCCCTTGAAGAGGGGGCTCCGCCAAAAACGCCATTCTAGTTCACAAGGTTTAATTTGTATTACTCATTAAAGTCTCTTATACATTCTATATAAGAAATACTAGTCACGTCAGCCAACGGTCTCGAGACTAACTTGCTTCCTTTTCCACCTGTTGCTCCGTCGCGATCACTCCCCGTCATTTTTTAGCGTCGCATGCGACGCTGCATAGAATGTAGAACTCCTGCAGGCCTCACTACATATCCTAAACAAAATAAAATAAAAGCCAGATGTAAATATTATAAATACAAATAAAATAAATAAACACTATGTCTCCTGCATGCTTCACCATATATCCTGAGTACAATAAAATAAAAACCAGGGATAAATTTCACTAATAAAAATAAATTAATAAAAACTAGATCTCCTGCATGCTTCGCTTACCAGATGGCGAGGCTGCTCGATCATCTTTTGGATGTGCCGTTCAGTCGCCGGATAGATCAAGTCCACATTCACCTTCGCCTGCTCCACAGGGATAGAAGCTACAAACTGTGGTGTCACAGACAGGGGTGCAATTGTTAGCACTTCAAACAAAATGTTGGTATAAACATTGTTAGCACTTCATTCAAAATATTGGTAAAAACATTGTTAGCAAAATTGTAAGCAAAATAATTGTTAGCAAAAACAAAGTCAGCAAAATTGTGAGCACTTTGCAATGGCTGTAAGAACCCCGATCAGAACTATCTATTATATATGGGACACAAATACAACTTTCTAAGATGTGGTTTGTAGACAAATTTCTTGCCCACCACCGCCACCACACCCACCCACACACTCCCACCCACCTACACCCCAGCTGTACCTCGAAACATAGATTCGATGTTATGTCAGAAACGAGCACAGATTTGGACAGCTTGGCTCTAGCAGCTTACGGTGGTAACATTATCTTCATCAAATTACGCCCGGCGAGGAAGATACACATGTTTTACCCCCCCTCTCCCCTCCCCTTTTTTGGGAGGGTCGAGATCTGCCCCCTCCGAAAGTATATTTTAAGATTTCTCAGTGGTTTCGGAGCGTACAGCCTCTTTAGGCCCCTAATTGAGCATGCGGCATCCAAGCAACTTATTGGACCCCCCCTGCTGAAAAATTTTATTTTTTTAATGTCATTTCCCCCTCAACACCCACCCCCACCCCCCACCCCATCCCCCAACACCCACCCCACACCCCACCCCATCCCCAACACCCACCCCCACACCCCACCCCATCCCAACACCACCCCCATCCCCAACACCCACACCAAACTTTGGAGATCCTTAATTGTTTTTCTACCAAGCCAAATTGGAAAATAAGACCACATTCTTGATTCTTGCACCGAGCTCTACACAATTGGAAGATGGGGTCTTGAACCTCCCCCCCCCCCCCCCCCCTAGATTCCATAGGTACATACCTTTATCTATATATTATTATTGTTATTGCTATTAGATAATATGGTGCCTAATTATTGGGCTTTTGGGATAGATGGTTTATAGCTATGAGGATAAGGTAAGAATGGATATATATTATATGTATTATAGTACAGAGGGGGGGACAACTTCTAACCAAAATGACACCATCCTCAAACTTTGTAGATATCATAGAAGATGAAGAATCCGTTTTTATTTTCTTAATTTGACCCTGTGTAAAAAAAAGTGATGGTCCTCCAAAGTTTGGGGCTGGAGGGGTGGGTGGGGTGGGTGGGGGGGTGGGGTGGGTGGGGGGGTCGAGGGGGAAATCTTGGCATTTTCAAAAATTAGGTCCTTTTCAGGCACTTTTTTCTAGCCCTCAGAATGACATGGGAGTGGAACTAGGGTGTTCCTCTACTAAATACCAGTCCATATATGCTTTTGGGGGAGAAATCCACCACACATTATGCCCAGGGCTGAGGGGGGGGGGGGGGGTCCAGGGTCCAGGGTCCAGGGTCCAGGGTCCAGGGTCTCTCTCTCTCTCTCTCTCTCTCTCTCTCTCTCTCTCTCTCTCTCCCACACACACAACGCCCTAACCAGCACGTGTTCAACGACGTACAGAGCGAGACCTCTTGGTAGTTCACTGCTTCTTTTTTATCCCTTACGTCACTGTGCGCCTGCTTTCGTTCTGGTGCCTAGTGCTATTTGATGTTATTCAATTGACCCACAATCCAAGGGCACTACCTGCGAAAAGTGCGGTAAACAATTGCTTTGCAACGACCATGGAAACTTAGGTCGCCATCAGAATTCTCTTTGCGTGCTTGGCTGCAGTCAAAACAGAAGTCAAGATTGTGCAGCGAATCAAAGCATTTGATTACCGGGCCCTGACCCTTAAGCCCCAAAACAATGTAACAATAATGATGATGACGATTTTCTATGCTTCAAATATTTCCAATGGACTGGAGACCAACCTCAACGGATAGGCCTTCAGAAACCCTGTAAATGAGCATAATTAGACACCATAACACTAAGTGGTGGCTGGGATAGTGCCTGTACAGTGGGTTCCGGAGCCGGAAGGGGGGGGGTCTGCAGAAGGGTGCCTTCACACTTTTTTTGAGATGGTGTTTTTCACTTCCCCCCCCCCCCACCCCCCTTGTTGTAGTACGTAAATGCATGTAAATTGTCACCCTGACCCACCTTGTAGTACACATTGTTTACACATTTAGTACACATTTAGTACATATCGTTTACTCATTTAGTACATATCGATTACACATTAGTACATATTTAGTACATATCGTTTACTCATTTTAGTACAACATTAAATACGCATTTGTGTAAATTTATGTAATTTTTCACCTTGCCCCACTTAGTAATACACATTGTTTACACATTGAGTACATATTTAGTACACATTGTTCACACATTTAGTACAGATTGTTTACACATGTAGTACACATCGTTTACACAAGTATGTCAATTGTGTATTTTGTCACCCTGCCCCACCTTGTAAAACACATTGTATACACATTGTATACACATTGTATACACATCGTATACACATTGTACACATACACATTGTATAACATGTATACACATCGTATACACATCGTATACACATCGTATACCACATTGTATACACATTGTATACACATTGTATACACATTGTAACACATTGTATACACATCGTATACACATTGTAATACACAATGTATAACACATCGTATACACTTTGTATATACACATTGTATGTATACACAGTCGTATAAACACATTGTATACACATTGTATTGTATACACATTGTATACACATTGTATACACATTGTATACACATTATGAGCAGTTAAAAGGTACATTGTACAATCAGTTGTTGTATACAAGTACACATCACATTGTATACACATTGTATACATACATCGTATATGCACCTACACATAAGTAACACATTGTATACACATGCATAAGTCCAACAATCATTGCTATCACAATCAACAGCGTTCCAAATATGTATACAACATTGTATACACATTACAAACATAATTTCACACATTATGAATACACCATTGGATACACATTGTATACACCGTTTGTAGTATTAGTAGTAGATGCATCGTATAGCACTGTAACACAATATGTAATACACATTGTTACAGTAACACAAACGTAAACACATTGTTAAATACACATTAAGTACACATTGCTGCGTACACATTGTAATACACATCGCGGGTATACACATTAAGTACACAGGATTGAATACACATTAAGTAAACCATACATTAATACAACACTTGTATACACATTAATTGACAAGTACACTATTATATTAACACATATAAATACACATTGTATACACATTAACATTACACATCATCCAATACATATATCAACATTAAGTACACATTGTTTACACATACACCACATTGTATAACATTAACAATTACAGTACACATGTACACAATGTATACACATTAAGTACACAATTGTACAACATTAAATACACATGTTTACCATTCTATGTCAATTATGTCTTTTTTGTACACCTGCCTCACCTGTAGTACACATCGTTGTCGAAGACTTGATCCAGTTTAATGGACTGGCTGATCAGTTGTCCCAAGGCTGGAACATCAAAGTTGCGGTGCTGAAGGGTCACAACTGCTGGCGTGCTCCTTGTAGCTGTAATAGTCATGGGCACACATGGGCACGCATGGGTGGTGGTGGTTGGTGTGGGTTGGTGTTGGTTGGTGTGGTTGGTGTTGGTGTAGCTGCAATAGTCGATGGGCACGCATGGGTTGGTGTGGTTTGGTGTGTTTGGTGTAGCTGCAAATCTCATGGGCACACATGGGTGGTCGTTGTTGTGTTGTGTTTGGTTTGCTGGTGTGGTGTAGCTGCAATTGTTATGGGCACACATGGGGTTGGTGTTGGTTGGTGTTTTGGGTCTCTGTTACAGTCATGGCACACATGTCCTGTCCTGTTTAGGTGTTTGGTTGTGGTGTTGGTGTTGGTTGGTGTTCGTTATATCTGTTGTTTACAGTCATGGACACAATGGGTTGGTGTTGGTTCGGTGTTGGTTGGTGTTGTTGTCTCTGTTACAGTCATGCACACATGGGTGTGGGTTGGTTAGTGTCTGGTTAGTGTTGGTTGGTGTTGGTGTATCTGTAACAGTCTTCGGGCACACATGAATTGGTGTTGTTGGTGATGCTGTTGGTGTTGGTGTATCTGTAACAGTCATGGCACAACATGGGCTGGTGTTGGTTGGTTTTGGAATGGTGGCTTTGTGTTGGTGGTTTTTGTGTTAGTGCTGTTGGTTTTGGTGTTGGCGGAGTGTTGGTGTTGGTGCTTTGGTGTTGTGTTGGTGTGTTTTGGTGGTTCGGTGGTGTTGGTCAGTGGGTCCAGTGGGTTGTGTGTGTTGGCGGTGGGGGTGGGGGGGAGCAGGGTGGAAGGGTTGCGGCAGGCATGCGTATAAGGGGAAAAGTGGGGAAAGAAGGCTGGCTGTGTGGAGGTTTGGGGTTTGGGGTTTGGTTTGGTTTGGTTAGGTTTGGGTTAGGTTTGGTTTGGGGGGTAGGGGGTGGGGTATCTGTGTGTGTGGTTGGGGGCGGGGGGACTTAATGTAGTGATCCGTGATTGATGAAGTGAGTGTGTGTTGTGTGGAGAGGTTTAAGTGGGGAGATGCATGTCCGTGGGCTGTTTATCTGGAGTATTGTGGATGTAGCCATTTGGCTGCTTGTGGCATAATTAGGACCGGAATCTGTATGATGTGACCAAAGAGGGAGTAGATGATCAGTATGATATTGTATATATGAAAGCGTAACTTTAGCCTTATGATGACATGATCTCATATATCGCATATTTGCCATTCCCGTAATACAAGAATACCTGCAGAGGACTTGTTAATGGTCTTGGAAGCCAGACTGTAGTTAGCACTCGCTACGACTGAAAAAACTCCGCCCAGAACATCCATTGTTCGCTCTCCTCGGTCATCGGCCCCGTCCGACTTCAGCTGGCGCCAGCTTTGATCCTCGGGCTGTGAGAGCGTGTTGTTTCGTTGGCTGGATAGGACTAAGGGCTGTTGTAGTGGCTCGAGAGGAGGACGGACAGGGTTGTTTATCTCGGAACAAACTAAATATGCGATTAGAACAGAAAGAGACTTGCATAGAAATACAACCCGGAAGATAGATAATGGGAATCTGACGACTCATCGAAGAGCCGAAGCACTACACCGAGCCAGGCGCACTACCACCAACAAAGAATCGGCGAGAAGTTTGGAGTTTCGGGGGTAGTATCGAGAGAGAGGATCGGCGGGTGAGGGTTTCTATGCGAGAAACGACGATGCAAGTGATGCCCAACGTGGACATGGACGAGGCGGAGGGAGTGAAGTATGCGGAGGAGGAGCTTGGAGCTAACGCCGTAGGCCTTAACGCCCCGCGCCTACACCTAAACCCCAACCACGCTAAGCGCCTATTTACTCCGCGCTGTCAGCCAAATCCAAATTTTAAATGCGTTTCCGATAACTGTACCGTTTGGACGCCCATCTAAATGCCATCGGTGGCCGACTG
>JAJSRW010000093.1:0-20000 GCA_022414725.1 Microglena sp. YARC
CCAAAAAGAGAGAGATTACATGGATTCCTGTGAATAGTTTGGGTCAAAATCTGTCTCCCCCCCCCCCCCCCCTGTATCTTCTATCTAGTCATCTTACTTATAGTCTATATATGAATTATAATATATATATAAATTATGTTCGAATATACATGGGATTTCTGTTGAAATAGTTCGCGTCAAAATACTGTCTTCCCCCCCCCGTTGTATCTATTATTTTTATCTATGGTATCGTACTATATGATTATATATTGATCTATATTTAGACATTAGCATGGGATTGCTGTGAATAGTCTGAGTCAAAATCTGTAATTCCTCCCCCACTGTATGCTATCTTTCTTCTTATCTATCCTTATCTAGTCTATCTATCTATATATCATATATGTAACATCACAGTGGATTCTGGTGAATAGTTTCGCGGTCCAAAATGTTTCCCCCCCCCCCCGCGCCGTAATCTAATCTATCTATCCTTTTGATCTTCTATCGTATCTTACTATTCGTATCTATATGTAACATACATGGATTTCTTGTGAATAATTGCGGTCCAAAAATCTTGTACTATTCCCCCCCCCCCTGTAATCTATATCTGATTTTTCTAATCTATCTTAATCGTATCTATTCTACTATCTAGTATGTTAGAAGTCCCAATACATGGATTTCTGTGATTATTAGTTTCTGGTCATAGAATCTGGCTTGCTCCCCCGCTCCCTCCCGCCTCTGTATCTATCTATCTACTATCTATCTATCTATCTATCATATCTATCTATTATGTTGTAGACATACATGGATTTCCTGTGAATAGTTCGCCATGGCCAAAATCTGTCTTCCCCTCGCCCCGCTGTAATACTATTATCTAATCTATTATCTATCTATTATTATCTAAGTCTATCCTAAATATGAATTACAATGGATTGTCTGTGAATAGTCGGGCCCAAAATCTTGTCTTCGCCCCTCCCCCCCCTGTAGTATCTATCTATCTATCTAATCTACTCTATCTAATCTATCTCTTACTATTTGTAGAACCATACTGAGATTATCTGTGAATAGTTCCGCGTTCCTCAAATCTGTCTTCCCCCCACGCCCCTGTATCTATCTTATTCTATTTTTCTATATATATATCTATTTTCATCTATATATATTATTAGTAAGTAAGTTGTAAGAATACATGATTTCTGTCGAATGATTTTCGGGTCCGAAAACTGTTCTTCCCCCCCCCCCCCTGAGATGTATCTATCTTATCTATCTAAATTCTAGTCTATTATTTATCTATTATCTTATCAATGCTATGAATAACTATGGATATCTGTGAATAGTTTGGGGTCCATTAAATCTGCCTGTCTTCCCCCCCCCTGTTATCTAGTCTATTTGATTCTTATCTATCTATCTATCTATCTTGATGCTATTTATTATGTAGACATGACATTTGATTTTCTGTGAATATTGCCGGCCCAAATTGTCTTCCCCCCCTCCCCGCTGTTAATCTTCTAATGTATCTATCGTATGCTACTATAATTAGACATAAGTGAATTTCCCTGTGAATACTTCGCGTCGTAAAATCTGTCCTATTCCCCCCCCCCAGTATCTATCTATTCTATCTTCTATTTAAGTCTACTCTTATCTACTTTCCTATATGTAGACAATACGATGGATTCTGTGATAGTTCGCTGTGTCCAAAACGTTCCCCCCCATGTATCTATTATGCTATCTATGCTGTATCTCTCTAATCTACTATCTATTCTATCTATATTGTAGACATAGCATGGATCCTGTTGAATAGTTGCGGTCTCAAAATCGTCCTTTCAGCCCCCCCTGTATTTATTTATCTGATTCTATCTATTAGTCTCCTATTATCTAATCTATCTTATCTTGTATTATATATATATCATAGTATTGGTAGACATAATGTGGATTTTCTGGTGAATATGTTCGGCGGTTCCATAATCTGTCCTTCCCCCCCCCCCCCCCCCCCTGAATCTATCTATTATCTTATCATATCTAGCTATCTATCCTATTATCTAGATATCTATCTCTTATAGTAATGTATTTTATAGTGTCGAATAAATGGGATTTCGTGAATAATTCGCGGTCCATAAATGCCTGTCTTCCACCCCTGTATCTATTCTATCTAATTCGTTATGCTATTATCTATTATCTATTTATGTATTCTATTATGCTATCTATAATTATGTAGACAACATGGATTCGTGAATAGTTGCGTCAAAATCCTGTCTTCCCCCCCTCCTCCCCTGTATCTATCTATCTATATATTTATTATATATACTATATTATATATATATTATACATATATCAGTAGTATGACAAACATGATTTCTGTGAATAGGAATCGGCTCGTCCATTATAATGCTGTCTCCCCCCCCCTCCCTGTATCTATTATTCTAATCATCATTTATCTATCTGATTATAATTATCGTATTATCTAATCTATCTATCTATCATTATATTATATATTATGTATATACATGGATGTCTGTGAATAAGTTTTGCGTCCCAAAATTGTCTTCCCCCCCTCCCCCCCCTGTAAATCATCCTAATATCTGAATCTATCTTATTATAATTATATTATTATCACACACCACAAACCCACACTATAAGTATAGTATATATATATAGATATAACATGACAGGATTTTGTGAATAGTGTTCGCGGTCCAAAATATCTAAATCCTATCTTCCCCCTCCCGTATCCACTCTATCTATCTATCTAGTCAATAAATTAATCTATCTATGCTATCTATCTATCTATCTTATCTAATCTATATAATTTATATGTATACAATACATGGATAATAATAACATTCGTGAAAGTTTGCGATACCAATCTGTCTTCCCCCCCCCCCCCCCCCCCCCCTGTATCTATACTATCTATCTATCTATCTATCTATATATAATATATATATATAGTTATATACTATATATTATATGTAGACATACATGGATTTCTTGTGAATAGTTCGCACATGGAACTGGTCCAAAAATCTTGTCTTCCCCCCCCCCCCCCCTCCCCCCCCCCTTGTATTCTATCTATCTATCTATCTATCTATCTATCTTATATATCTATATATCTATCTATATTTTAGACATACATGGATTTCTGTGAATAGTTCGCCTAAACAGAGTCCAAAGATCTGTCTATCCCCACCCCCCCCCCCCCTGCTATCTAACTATGCTAATCTAAACCATCTATCTCTTTTTCCTATCTAATCTTATTCGATCAATAGTCATCATATGGGTAGACATACTGGATTTCGGAATAGGATGTTCGCGGATTCCAAGATCTTGTTCTATCCCTCCCCCCTCCCCACTCCCCCCCACCCCGCTCCCCGCTGTATCTATTTAATCTATCTATCTATCTATTATCGTATCTATCTATTCTATCATATGTAGACATACGATGGGATTTCTGTGAAAGATTCGCGGTCCAATAATCTGTCTTCCCCCCTCCCCCCCCTGTATATCGTATCTATCTCTATTCGTTCTATCTTCTATCTATCTAATCTATCTATATATTAGATTAGTAATAAGTAGTATGTATACCCATACAATGATTTCTGTGAATAGGTTCGCTGGTCAATAACAAATCTGTCTTTTCCCCCCCCCCCCCCACCCCCCCCGCCTGAATCTATCTACCTATCTATCTATTATCTATCTATTATATCTATCTATCTATCTAGTCTATCTATCTGATATGATATGTAGAACATACATGGATTTCTGTGAATAGTTCGCGGTCCAAAATCTGTCTTCCCCCCCCCTGATCTATCTATCTATCTATCTATCTATCTATCTATATATATATTATATATATGTAGACATACATGGATTTCTGTGAATATAGTTCGCGTGTCCAAAATCTGTCTTCCCCCCCCCCCCCCCCCCCCCCCCCCTCCCCCCCCCGCCCCCCCCGCCCACCCCCCCCCCCCCCCCCACCCTTACCCCCCCCTCTATCTATCTATCTATCTATCTAATCTATCTATATATATATATATTATATAAATATAATATATATATTCTATCTATCTATCTTATTGTATATATGTAGAACATACCATGGATTTCTCGTTGAAATAGTTGCAGATTTTCCAAACGCTGTCCAAAAATTCTTCCCCCCCCCCCCCCCCTCCCCCCCCCCCCCACCTCCCTGGATCTATATATATCTATCTAGCGGTATATATGTTAGACATATCATGACTATATATCGGTCTAAAATCTTGTCTTCCCCCCCCCCCCTCCCCCCACCACTCCCCCCCCCCTGTAGTCTATGCTATCTATCTATATATCATCTATCTTACTATAATATATTATATATATATATATATATATATATATATATGTAGACATACTGGATTTCTGTGTAATAGTTGCCGGTCCAAAATCTGTCTTCCCCCCCCCCCATCCCCCCCCCCCCCCCCTACCCACTCCCCCCTACCCCCCCCCCTCCTCCGCCCCCGGTCCTCCCCCCCCCCCCCCCCCCCCCACCCCCCCCTCCCCCCCCCTCCCCCCCCCACCCCACCCCCCGCCCCCCCCCCCCTCCTGCCCCCCCCCCCCACCCCCGCCCCCCCCACCCCCCCTCCGCCCCCCCCCCCCCCCACACCCCCCTCCCCCCACCCCCCCCCCTGTATCTATTTACTATCTATCTATTTATCTATCTATCTACTCCTATCTATATCTATATATCTATCTATTCTATCATCTATATATATATATATATATATATATATATATATATATATATATGTTAGACTATGGATTTCTATCTCCATTGTCTTCCCCCCCCCCCCCCCCCTGTATATAATATAATATATATAATATATATATATATTAATAATATATAATATATATATATACATAGTATATATATATGTAGACATACATGGATTTCTGTGAATAGTATCGCGGTCAAAATCTGCTTCCCCCCCCCCCCCCCCCCCCCTGTATCCCCCCTTGTATTATCTATATATCTAGTCTATCCATAGTAATATATATCTATATCTATCTATCTATTCTATATAATACATATAATTAGTAGACATATATAATATGTAGACATGATTTCTGTGAATAGTTCGCGGTTCCAAAATCTGTCTCCCCCCCCCCCCCCCCCCCCCTTCCCCCCCGCCGCCCCCCCCCCACCCCCTCCCGCCCCCTCCCTCCCCCCCCTCCCCCTTATCCTATCTATATCCATCTATCTATCTACTATATATCTAATATCTGTAGACATACATGGATTTCTGTGAATAGTTCGCGGTCCAAAATTGTTCTCCCCCCCCCCCCCCCCTGTATCTATATCTATCTATCTCTATATATCTATCTATCTATCTATCTATATATATATATGTAGACATCATGGATTTCTGTGAATAGTTCGCGGTCCAAAAGCTGTTCTTTCCCCCCCCCCCCCCCCCTTTTAATTTTTTAGTTGCGCGTTCCCTACCTATGCACCACACACCACACACATGTATTCATTGTTATCATGGACCAACCGACGACTGGCTGGCTGACTAACCAATCAACTGACTGACCGACGACCGACTGGCTGGCTGACTGACTTAATCAACTGACTGATGACGACTGACTGGCTGGCTGACTGACCAATCAACTGACTGAGACCGACCACGAATGACTGGCTGGCTGACTGACCAATTCAACTGACTGACCGACGAGCCGACCGACTGGCGCTGGCTGACTGACCAATCAAAACTGACCGACCGACCGACCGACCGACTGGCTGGCTGACTGACCAATCAACTGACTGACCGACCGACTGGCTGGCTGACTGACCAATCAACTGACTGACCAACCGACCGACTGGCTGGCTGACTGACCAATCAACTGACTGACCGACCGACTGGCTGGCTGACTGACCAATCAACTAACTGACTGACCACCGACTGACTGGCTGGCTGACTGACCAATCAACTGACTGACCTGACCGACGACTGGCTGGCTGACTGACCAATCAACTGACTGACCGACTGACGACCGACCGACTGGCTGGCTGACTGACCAATCAACTGACTGACCCGACCGACGACCGACTGGCTGGCTGACTGACCAATCAACTGACTGACGACCTGACTGGGCTGGCTACTGACCAATCAACTGACTGACCCGATCCGACTGGCTGGCTTGACTGACCAATCAACTGACTGACGACCGAGACTGGCTGGCTGACTGACCAATCAACTGACTGACCGACCGAATCGACCGACTGGCTGGCTGACTGACCAATCAATGACTGACCGACCCGACCGACTGGTTGGCTGACTGACCAAACAACTGACTGGCCGAGACCGACTGGCTGACGACAACCAACCAACCAACCGGTTAGCTGACTGACTGAGCTGACCTGACTGACTGGACTGACTGACTGACTGACTGACTGACTGATGATTTATTTATTTATGCTCACCAGCTACTCCAACTGCTCCAACTCCCACACCCACACCCAACTGCCCCCCCCCACCCACCACCCACCCACCACCCACACCCACACCCACACCCACACCCACCCACACCCAACTGTATTGATGCTATGCCAGGGCTACTCCAACCTGCTCCAACTCCCACACCCACACCCAACTGCCCCCCCCCCCACACCCCCCCCCCCCCCCACACACACACACACAACCCCCACCCACCCCACCCACACCCAACTGTATTGATGCTTGCCAGGCTACTCAACCTGCTCCACCCCCCCCCCCCCCCCACACACACACACACACACACACACACACACACACAATTGTATCGATGCTCGCCAGGGCTACTCCAACCTTCTCAAACTCACACACCCACATCCCACACCCACACCCACACAAAAATTTCACACCCACACCCAACTGACACACCACACTCACACACCCACGCCCACCTGCCACATCAAAACTCATCCCCCCCTCCCCCACCCACACCCACACACACCTCACACCACACCCACACACCAAACTCACACCCCCACACCCACACCCACACCCACACACCAAACTCACACCCCACACCCACACCCACACCCAAACTGTATTGATGCTTGCCAGGGCTACTCCAACCTGCTCAAGGTGTTGTGCGGATATTGTGGAGCTGCTTGATAACCTTAACATGTTCCCCCCCCCCCCCCCCCCCCCAACCCAACCCAACCCAACCCCAACCCTAACCCACACACCCACACCCCCACACCACACACCCACACCCACACCCAACTGTATTGATGCTTGCCAGGGCTACTCCAACCTGCTCAAGGTGTTTGGGTGCAGATTTTGTGGAGCTGCTTAACCACCTGAACATGTTAACCCCCCACCCACACCCACACCAAACTCCCACACCAAACTCCCCCCCCCCCACCCACACCCACACCCACACCCACACCCACCCACCCACACCCACAACCCACACCCACACCCACACCCAACACCCCAACTGTATTGATGCTTGCCAGGGCTACTCCAACCTGCTCCAACTACTGTTTTGGTGCAGATATTGTGGAGCTGCTTGATAACCTTAACATGTTCACCCCCCCCAACCCACCCAACCCAACCCAACCCCAAACCCCAACCCACCACCCACACCCACACCCACACCCACACCACACCCAACTGTATTGATGCTTGCCAGGGCTACTCCAACCTGCTCAAGGTTTTGGGTGCAGATATTGTGGAGCTGCTTGATAACCTGAACATGTTCACCCCCCCCCCCAACCCCCCCCAACCCAACCCAACCCACCCAACCCAACCCAACCCCAACCCAACCCACCCACCCACACCCACACCCACACCCACACCCAACTGTATTGATGCTTGCCAGGGCTACTCCAACCTGCTCAAGGTGTTGGGTGCGGATATTGTGGAGCTGCTTGATAACCTGAACATGTTACACGCACATCTCTCCTTGGCGTACCCAGACATGCACGCCCCTGATTTCCGGTGTGAAAACGTGAGTGCAGCTTGTTTGAGTATGTGTGTGTTTGTATGTGTATGCATGTGCATGTGTGTGTTTATGTGTGTGTGCACATCTCTCCTTGGCGTACCCAGACATGCACGCCCCTGATTTCCGGTGTGAAAACGTGAGTGCGGCCTGTTTGAGTATGTGTGTGTTTGGATGCGTTTGTATGTATGCGCATGTATGTGTTTGAGCATGTGTGTATGTATGTGTGTGTGTTATTGTTCGTGTGTGTGCGTGCCCATCTCTCCTTGGCGTACCCAGACATGCACGCCTGACTTCCGTGACGTGCGTGTAGCTTGTTGAACATGTGTGTGTTTGTATGTGTATGCATGTATGCACATGTGTGTGTTCAAGCATTTTTGTGTATGTATGTGTGTGTTAGTGTTCGTGTGCGTGCGTGCTCATCTCTCCTTGGCGTGCCCAGACATGCACCCCTGACCTCCGGTTTGAAAATGTGTGTGCAGACTGTTTGAGTATGTGTGTGTATGTATGCGCATATGTGTGTTTGCGCATGTGTGTGTATTTGTATTGTTTTTCTGTTTGTGTGTGTGCGTATGTGCGTGTGCATGTCAATCTATCCTTGGCCTACCCAGACATGCGCGCCCTGACTTCCGGTGTGAAAACGTGAGTGCAGCTTGTTTGAGTGTGTGTGTTATTATGTGTATGCATGTGGACATGTGTGTGTTTGTATGTGTATGCATGTGGACATGTGTGTGTTCAAGCATGTGTATGCATGTGGACATGTGTGTGTTTGTATGTGTATGCATGTGGACATGTGTGTGTTCAAGCATGTGTATGCATGTGGACATGTGTGTGTTATTATGTGTATGCATGTGGACATGTGTGTGTTTGTATGTGTATGCATGTGGACATGTGTGTGTTTGTATGTGTATGCATGTGGACATGTGTGTGTTCAAGCAAGTGTATGCATGTGGACATGTGTGTGTTTGTATGTGTATGCATGTGGACATGTGTGTGTTTGTATGTGTTTGCATGTGGACATGTGTGTGTTCAAGCATGTGTATGCATGTGGACATGTGTGTGTTTGTATGTGTTTGCATGTGGACATGTGTGTTCAAGCATTTGTGTGTATGTATGTGTGTGTTAGTGTTCGTCTGTGTGCGTGCCCATCTCTCCTTGGCCTCCCCAGACATGCACGCCCTGACTTCCGGTGTGACAAGTTCTAAGAGCGTGTCGCAAGCGACACGGAAAATCGCTTTAGCAGTCACCGGCAGGGAGTTTCGGAAGTAGTGGAGAAAGTAGCTACTCGTAGCCGAATAGAGCTACAAACATGGAATAACTTTTGCGAAGGATCTTGACCGCTGCGATGCTGATAACTCTGATAACTAGTCATGCGCACTCCAACTATGAGCAAAAATGGTGGGTGCGGAGGTGGTCGGAATCGTTCAAACGCCTGGACAGCTATGGGACAGACGGACAGACGGATAGAGAGATGGATAGATGGACGGACAGACGGCGGAGAGAGACACGGGGGGAACTTGGGGCTTCAGCTTCAGAACGTGAGTGCAGCTTGTTTGAGCATGTGTTTGTTTGTGCGTGTATGTATGCGCATGTGCGTGTTTGAGCATGTGTGTGCAGATGACACATGGAAGTACAATTTCAAATATGTTATAAAAAAATGATTTTTTGCCTTGAGCAGATGACACATGGAAGTTCAATTTCAAATATGTTTTCAAATATGTTATTTGCCTTGAGCAGATGACACATGGAAGTACAATTTCAAATATGTTTTCAAGTATGTTTTTTGCCTTGAGCAGATGACACATGGAAGTACAATTTCAAATATGTTATAAAAAATGATTTTTTGCCTTGTGCAGATGACACATGGAAGTACAATTTCAAATATGTTTTCAAATATGTTTTTTCCCTTGTGCAGATGACACCTGAAAGTACGGAGCTGCACTACTACAGCCATCGACCTGCACTGGGACCCATTGTGGTGAGTTAAGGGAATGTCATGAGTATGCAGGGGTGGTCATGTGTGGGGTGGGGTGAGGGGTGAGAGAGAGATAGGGTGGGGTTGGGGGTATGTGTGTGTGTAGAGTGGCAGGGAGAAGGGGGGCGAGTACGCCACTACAGCCATCGACCTGCACTGGGGCCCTTTGTGGTGAGTTGGGGGGGAATGTCATGAGGAGGCAAGAGGCAGGGGGTGGGGGTGGAGAGGGGGAAGGGGGTGGGTGGTGGTGGTGATGGTGGGTAGGAGGGGCATGAAAAAAAGGGATGCGTTATGTATATATTGGGCGAGTACGCCACTACAGCCATCGACCTGCACTGGGGCCCTTTGTGGTGAGTTGGGGGAATGTCATGAGAAGCAGAGGCAGGAGGAAGAAGGGGAGGGGGGGGGGGGGGGGGGGGGGGGAGAAAGGAGGAAGTGGTATAGAGTATGGGAAGGTAAATGACAGCTTTTGCAAATATTGAGTGCTGCACTACTACAGCCATCGACCTGCACTGGGACCCATTGTGGTGAGTTAAGGGAATGTCATGAGTAGGCAGAGGCAGGAGGGAGAGAGGGGAGGGGGGGGGGGGGGGGGCAGGGGAGAAAGGAGGAAGTGGTATAGAGTATGGGAAGGTAAAATGACAGCTTTGCAAATATTGAGTGGCTGCACTACTACAGCCATCGACCTGCACTGAGGCCTGTTGTGGTGAGTTGGGGGAATGTCATGAGAAGGCAGAGGCAGGGGGGGGTAGGGGGTGGAGAGGGGAAGGGGGGGGGGGGGGGGGTGGTATGTGTGTGTAGAGTGGCAGGGGAGAAGGGGGCGAGTACGCCACTACAGCCATCGGCCTGCACTGGATGAGGTGAGTTGGGGGGATGTCATGAGGGGGCGGAGGGATGATGGGTGGTGGTGGTGGTGGTACGTAGGTAGAGAGAGGCATGAAAGAAGGGGATACATTATATATATACATATTGAGTGGCTGCACTACCACAGCCATCAACTTGAAACCGTATCCCACCGCCACCACCTACACACTCACACACACTACCACCACCTACACACACACCACCTACACACACACACACACCACACTACACACACCACACCCTACACACACCTACACCTACACAC
Source organism: Microglena sp. YARC (assembly GCA_022414725.1). Classification (NCBI taxonomy): domain Eukaryota; kingdom Viridiplantae; phylum Chlorophyta; class Chlorophyceae; order Chlamydomonadales; family Chlamydomonadaceae; genus Microglena; species Microglena sp. YARC. The sequence goes on from JAJSRW010000093.1 coordinate 11,040, forward strand.
ACACACCACCACACACACACACCTACCACCTACACACGCACACACACTCCACCACCTACACACACACACACACACCACACACAACACACACCTACCACCACCACACACACACCACACACACACACACAACACCACACACACACACTACCACCTACACACACACACACACACCACCACCTACACACTCACACACACTACCACCACCTACACACACACACACACACACACACACACCAAACCTACACACTCACACACACTACCACCACCTACACACACACACACCACCACCTACACACTCACACACACTACCACCACCTACACACACACCACCTACACACACACACACCAACCACCTACACACTCACACACATACCACACACCTACACACACACACCACCTACACACACACACACACACCACCACACCCCACGCACACACCACATACACACGCACCACCACCACCACACACACACACACCACCACCACCTACCCCCCACACCACCACCACCACCACCACCACACACACACCCCACGGCTACACACGCACCACCACCACCACCACCACTACACACACACACCACCACCACCACCACCTACACACACACCGCCACCACCACCACACACACACCACCTACACACGCACCACGCACACACACACACACACACACACCATACAATCACACACACACACACCACCACCACCACCACCACCACACACACACACCCCACCTACGCACACACAAACACCACCACACACCTTGTACTTACTCGTATGTGGTTTATTCACAGATTGGAATATTGATGGGCATGGCTACAGACTTCTTCAAGTTTGGGCTGATACCAAGCGTATCCCACCACCACCACCACCACCACCACCTACACACACACCACACACACAGCACCTACACACAGCACCTACACACACACCACACACACATACACCACAACAAATACACACACACCCCACCTACACACGCACCACCACCACCACGCACACACCTTGTACTTATTTGTATGTGGTTTATTCACAGATCGGAATATTAAAGGGCATGGCTACAGACTTCTTTAAGTTCGAGCTGTCCATAGAGCTACTGAAGACAAGGGATGATGGGCATGATCATGAGGTGGGTTGGTATGGATGGGGGCGAAGGTTACGATACACACACACACGCATATATGCATACGGTTACGACACACATATGTATCAAATTCGAGTTGTCCATAGAGCTACTGAAGACAAGGGATGATGGACATGATCATGAGGTGGGTTGGTATGGATGGGGGCGAAGGTTACGATACACATACACACACGCATATATGCATACGGTCACGAGACACACACATATGTATCAAATTCGAGTTGTCCATAGAGCTACTGAAGACAAGGGATGATGGACATGATCATGAGGTGGGTTGGTATGGATGGGGGCGAAGGTTACGATACACACACACACGCATATATGCATACGGTTACGAGACACACACATATGTATCAAATTCGAGTTGTCCATAGAGCTACTGAAGACAAGGGATGATGGACATGATCATGAGGTGGGTTGGTATGGATGGGGGCGAAGGTTACGATACACATACACACACGCATATATGCATACGGTCACGAGACACACACATATGTATCAAATTCGAGTTGTCCATAGAGCTACTGAAGACAAGGGATGATGGACATGATCATGAGGTGGGTTGGTATGGATGGGGGCGAAGGTTACGATACACATACACACACGCATATATGCATACGGTTACGAGACACACACATATGTATCAAATTCGAGTTGTCCATAGAGCTACTGAAGACAAGGGATGATGGACATGATCATGAGGTGGGTTTGTATGGATGGGGCGAAGGTTACGATACACATACACACACGCATATATTGCATACGTTACGAGACACACACATATGTATCAAATATCGAATGTTGTCCATAGAGGTGGTTGTATGGATGGGGCTACTGAAGACAAGGGATGATGGACATGATCATGAGGTGGGTTGGTATGGATGGGGGCGAAGGTTACGATACACATACACACACGCATATATGCATATGGTTACGAGACACACACACATATGTATCAAATTCGAGTTGTCCATAGAGCTACTGAAACAAGGATGATGGACATGATCATAGGTGGGTTTGGTATGGATGGGGGCGAAGGTTACGATTACACATACACACACGCATATATGCATATGGTTACGAGACACACACATATGTATTCAAATTCGAGTTGTCCATAGAGCTACTGAAGACAAGGGATGACATGTGACATGACCATACAACACACGCAATATGGTGGGTTCACCGTTGTCCATGAGATGTATATAATGTACACATATAATATTTAGGGCTATGAGGGGGGGGGGGGTCATAGCTCCCTTAGGGTTAATAGCCCTAATAGGCTAATGAGCCCTAAAATAAATCCCGGATTTTTAGCGCTAACTAGAGGTGAAGAGAAGAGAAATCGGACGTCGTAGTGGCACTTCATCGTGGCTGGAAATCGAACGCGACGGTAACAGAGGGGTGAGGGTACGAGTAGCAGGTCTGGCACGAACAGTAAGACAAGAGCTTGGGTAGGCAGTACAGGATATCTTAGTCCTCTGCGAAATGGTCGAAGCTTCTGATATTATCGTTAGCTAATGTTTGCATTGCGTCGCTCAGTAATTCTCATTCGGGAATGGCAACCGTTTCCAATCCACCCAAGTCTTGGTACGAGAGAGGCAGAAAACAGATAATCGTGGGTGCGGCGCTGACGCCTATCCAGCTTTTGGGACGACTGAATATAGTCAAGGGACGATGAAAGAAGCTCTTACGACCTGAGATGCAAGCTTCCGCAGTTGGGATGGACGTGGATGGGGTCGAGGAGCACTGCGTCGTCGCTTGCATCAAATGCAGTCGGATATTCAGCCCTTCGAACCCTCAAGCGTCCTACAATACGCATTCTACCCCGACCAATAGATCTTACTGCAAGGGGCTACTGGCTGAGGACAAGAAGAAGGCGGCTTCAGCACTTAATGAGCTGCTGCATGATAATAGGATGGCCCCAACCAACTCAACCTCCCCAACCAACTTCACACGTGTTCCTCCTAAAGTTCCCTCCGCAAGCATCGATCCTTAATAGGATGGCCCCAACCAACTCAACCTCTCCAACCAACTCAACCTCCCCAACCAACTTCACACGTGTTCCTCCTAAAGTTCCCTCCGCAAGCATCGATCCTTAATAGAATGGCCCCAACCAACTCAACCTCTCCAACCATCTCTACAGGTGTTCCTCCTCAACCAACTCAACCTCCCCAACCAACTTCGCAGGTGTTCCTCCTCAACCAAGACAACCTCCCCAACCAATATCTCAGGTGTTCCTCCTCAAGTTCCCTCCCCAAGAATCGATCCTCAATAGGATGGCCCCAACCGTCCCATGCTCCCCAACCAACTCAACCTCCCCAACCATCTTCACAGTTCTTCCTCCTCAACCATTTCAACCTTCCCATCCAATGTCACATTTCTTCCTCCTCAACCAACACAACCTCCCCAACCAACTCAACCTCCCCATCCATTTACACAGGTGTTCCTCCTCAAGTTCCTTTTTCAGGCATCGATCCTAAATAGGATGGCCCTACCATCTCAACCTCCCCAACCAACTCAACCTCCCCAGCCAACTCAACCTCCCCAGCCAACTCAACCTCCCCAGCCAACTCAACCTCCCCAACCAACTCAACCTCCCCAGCCAACTCACCTCCCCAACCAATGTCACAGGTGTTCCTCCTCAAGTTTCCTTCACAAGAATCGATCCTCATTAGGATGGCCCCAACCAATTCAACCTCCCCAACCAACTCAACCTCCCCAACCATCTACACAGGTGTTCCTCCTCAAGTTCCCTCCTCAAGCATCGATATAAAATAGGATGGCCCAAACCAACTCAACCTCTCCAACCATCTCTACAGGTGTTCCTCCTCAACCAACTCAACCTCCCCAACCAACTTCACATTTCTTCCTTCTCAACCAACTCAACCTCCCCAACGAACTTCACATTTCTTCCTCCTCAACCAACTCAACCTCCCCAACCAATGTCACAGGTGTAAAGGTGTTCCTCCTCAAGTTCCCTTTTCAGGCATCCATCCTAAATAGGATGGCCCTACCATCTCAACCTCCCCAACCAACTCAACCTCCCCAACCAACTCAAACTCCCCAACCATCTACACAGGTGTTCCTCCTCAAGTTCCCTCCTCAAGAATCGACCCTCAATATGATGGCACTAACCGTCCCATGCTCCTCAACCAACTCAACTTCCCCAACAAAATCAACCTCCCCAACCATCTTCAAATTTCTTCCTCCTTAACCAACTCAACCTCCCCAATCAATGTCTCAGGTGTTCCTCCTCAAGTTCCCTCCTCAAGAATCGATCCTCAATAGGATGGCCCCAACTGTCCCATGCTCCTCAACCAACTCAACTTCCCCAACAAAATCAACCTCCCCAACCATCTTCAAATTTCTCCCTCCTTAACCAACTCAACCTCCCCAACCAATGTCTCAGGTGTTCCTCCTCAAGTTCCCTCCTCAAGAATCGATCCTCAATAGGATGGCCCCAACTGTCCCATGCTCCAGGCTGTTGCCCGCCCCCTATAAAATGAAACCGGAGGTCTTCTGTGAATTGCATCCCTTTCACATCCTCTTCAACCGCAATTTTATAGTGATTCAGGTGCGTGTTTGTGTTTTGTGCTTGTGTGAGTTTGTGTTTGTGTGTATGTGTGTGTGAGGGTGGCTTGGCGTGAGGATAATTTGGGTTTGGGTAGTTGTGCGAATTGCATCCCTTTCACATCCTCTTCAACCCCCAATTTTATAGTGATTCAGGTGCGTGTGTGTTTTGTGTGCGTGTGTGTGTGAGAGGGTGGCTTGGAGTCAGGATAGTTTGGGTTTGGGTAGTTCTGCACATAGCAAATCAGAATTGCATCCCTTTCACATCCTCTTCAACCGCAATTTTATAGCGATTCAGGTGCGCGTGTGTGTTTGTGCTTGTTTGCGTTTGTGTTTGTGTGTGTGTTTGTTATTGTGTGAGTTCGTGTATGTGTGTGTGAGGGTGGCTTGGAGTAAGGATACTTTGGGTTTGGGTAGTTGTGCGAATTGCATCCCTTTCACATCCTCTTCAACCGCAATTTTATAGTGATTCAGGTGCGCGTGTGTTTTGTGCTTGTGTGAGTTTGTGTTTGTGTGTATGTGTGTGTGAGGGTGGCTTGGAGTGAGGATAATTTGGGTTTGGGCAGTTGTGCGAATTGCATCCCTTCCACATCCTCTTCAACCGCAATTTTATAGTGATTCAGGTGCGCGTGACAGGCCTTTGTTTTCTAATCTGAAAGTTGTTTTTCTAGGTTTGTGGTTAAGGCCTCCTCCTGGACAGCGTTGTAGTGCTTTTATAGCTTTTATAGCTTTCCATGGGCATTAAGGTGTGTGTGTGTGAGGGTGAGTTGGAGTGAGGATAGTTTCGGTTTGGGCAATTCTGCACGTTGTAATATTGTATCCCTTCCACATCGTCTTCAACCGTAATTTTGTAGTGATTCAGGTGCGTGTGTGTGTGTGTGTGTGTGTGTGTGTGTGTGTGTGAGTGTGTGTGTGTTGTGTGTGTTGTGTGTGTGTGTGTGTGTGTGCGTGTGTGTGTGTGTGTGTGTGTGTGTGTGTGTTGTGTGTGTGCGTGCGTGTGTGTGTCTGTGTGTGTGAGAGGGTGGCTTGGAGTGAGGATAGTTTTGTAGTGATTTGGGTTCCACAAACCAGGTTTCCACGTGTAAACAACCTACACCCACCCAAGCACATCAACCTTATCTAGGTGGGGAAGGCATGCTAGCCGTATTCCACTTGTAACCGACCTAAACCAGACTAAACACCTCCAAACACATAAACTGTACCTAGGTGGGGAAGGCATACCATCAGGTTACCACTTGTTAACAACCTAAACCCACCCAAGCACATCAACCTTATCTAGGTGGGGAAGGCATGCTAGCCGTGTTCCACTTGTAACCGACCGAAACCAGACTAAACACCTCCAAACATATAAACTGTACCCAGGTGGGGAAGGCATACCATCAGGTTACCACTTGTTAACAACCTAAACCCAATCCAAAACACATCAAACCTTATCTAGGTGGGGAAGGCATGCTAGCCGTATTCCACTTGTAACCGACCTAAACCAGACTAAACGCCTCCAAACACATAAACTGTACCTAGGTGGGGAAGGCATACCATCAGGTTACCACTTGTTAACAACCTAAACCCACCCAAGCACATAAACCTTATCTAGGTGGGGAAGGCATGCTAGCCGCATTCCACTTGTAACCGACCTAAACCAGACTAAACACCTCCAAACACATAAACTGTACCCAGGTGGGGAAGGCATACCATCAGGTTACCACTTGTTTAACAACCTAACCCACCCAAGCACATAAACCTTATCTAGGTGGGGAAGGCATGCTAGCCGTATTCCACTTGTAACCGACCTAAACCAGACTAAACACCTCCAAACACATAAACTGTACCCAGGTGGGGAAGGCATACCATCAGGTTACCACTTGTTAACAACCTAAACCCACCCAAGCACATCAACCTTATCTAGGTGGGGAAGGCATGCTAGCCGTATTCCACTTGTAACCGACCTAAACCAGACTAAACACCTCCAAACATATAAACTGTACCCAGGTGGGGAAGGCATACCATCAGGTTACCACTTGTTAACAACCTAAACCCACCCAAGCACATAAACCTTATCTAGGTGGGGAAGGCATGCTAGCCGTATTCCACTTGTAACCGACCTAAACCAGACTAAACACCTCCAAACACATAAACTGTACCTAGGTGGGGAAGGCATACCATCAGGGTTACACTTGTTAACAACCTAAACCACCCAAGCACATCAACCTAATTTAGGTGGGGAAGGCATGCTAGCCGTATTCCACTTGTAACCGACCTAAACCAGACTAAACACCTCCAAACACATAAACTGTACCCAGGTGGGGAAGGCATACCATCAGGTTACCACTTGTTAACAACCTAAACCCACCCAAGCACATCAACCTTATCTAGGTGGGGAAGGCATGCTAGCCGTATTCCACTTGTAACCGACCTAAACCAGACTAAACAAATCCAAACACTTAAACTGTACCCAGGTGGGGAAGGCATACCATCAGGTTACCACTTGTTAACAACCTAAACCCATCCAAACACATCAACTGTATTTAGCCGTATTCCACTTGTAACAAACCCAAACTGGACTAAACCAATCTAACATAACTTTATTTGGGTGAGAAAGGCATACCAACCATTTCCCACAAAACCCTTAACCTAAACCGGCCTAATCCAATCCAAACACACGTAACTGTACCCCGGTGAGGAAGGCATACCAACCTTATTCCACTTGTAACCAACCAGATCCAATCCAAACACACATAACTGTACCCCGGTGGGGAAGGCATACCACCAGTTTCCCACTTGTAACCAACCAGATCCAATCCAAACACACATAACTGTACCCCGATGGGGAAGGCATACCAACAGTTTCCCACTTGTAACCAACCTAATCCAATAAAAAAAACATAACTGTACCCAGATGGGACAGGCATTCCTGCAGTTTTACACTTGCAACCAACCTAAACCAATCCAAACACATAACTGTACCCAGATGGGACAGGCATTCCAGCAGTTTTACACTTGCAACCAACCTAAACCAATCCAAACACATAAACCTTATCCAGGTGGGGAAGGCATACCAGACGTTTTCCACTTGCAACAAACCTAAACTGGCCTAAACCAACCCTAAACAAAACTGTACCCAGGTGTGAAAGGCATACCAGCGACTGCTACCCAGCCTGGTCCCGGGGATCCATTGGGCTCAGGCTGTGGATCGTAAGCGCCCACAAATACATTTTGTGTGGGAAGGCTTGATCAGCCGTTTCCCACTTGTAACCAACCTAAACCAGCCTAATCCAACCCCAAAACAAAACTACATGTACCCATGTGGGAAAGGCATACCAGCGACTGCTACCTAGCCTGGTCCCTGGGATCCATCTGGCTCAGGCCGTGGACCTCAAGCGCCCACAGATAAAGTTTGTGGGGGAGGGCATGACCAGCCGTTTCCCACTTGTAACCAACCTAAACCGGCCTAATCCAACCCCAAAACAAAACTACATGTACCCAGGTGGGAAATGCATACCAGCGACTGCTTCCCAGCCTGGTCCCTGGGATCCATCTGGCTCAGGCCGTGGACCTCAAGCGCCCACGGATAAAGTTTGTGGGGGAGGGCATGACCAGCCGTTTCCCACTTGTAACCAACCTAAACCGGCCTAATCCAACCCCAAAACAAAACTACATGTACCCAGGTGGGAAATGCATACCAGCGACTGCTTCCCAGCCTGGTCCCTGGGATCCGTCTGGCTCAGGCCGTGGATCTCAAGCGTCCACGGATAAAGTTTGTGTGGGAGGGCATGACCAGCCGTTTTCCACTTGTAACCCACCTAAACTGGCCTAATTTAACCACAAACAAAACTATATGTCTCCAGTTGGGAAAGGCATACCAGCGACTGCTACCTAGCCTGGTCCCTGGGATCCGTCTGGCTCAGGCCGTGGATCTCAAGCGCCCACAGATAAATGTTTGTGGGGGAGGGCATGACCAGCCGTTTCCCACTTGTAACCAACCTAAACCAGCCTAATCCAACCCCAAAATAAAACTAACTGTACACAGGTGGGAAAGGCATACCAGCGACTGCTACCTAGCCTGGTCCCTGGGATCCATCTGGCTCAGGCCGTGGATCTCAAGCGGCCACAGATACAGTTTGTGTGGGAGGACATGACGAGAAATGTGCACGGCCCTTTCCTGCTCACAACGCGAAATACGGGTCTGCAGCTTAAGGGCCAGATGGTTCCGACGTCACTGCCCATCCCCAACTGCCCGGTGGTGGAGGAC
>JAJSRW010000093.1:25000-40966 GCA_022414725.1 Microglena sp. YARC
CAGCACATAGCCGGAATAGAAGTGGGCTCTGACAAGATTCAGCCATTGGGCCCTGTGCACCGTCTTGCTGTGTCAAGCAACTCAGGTAAGGTTGGTTGGTTGGTTGGTTGGTTGATTAGTGTTGGTTGGTTAGTTTTGGTTGGTTGGTGTCAGTTGTGGCCAGCACATAGCCGGAATAGAAGTGGGCTCTGACAAGATTCAGCCATTGGGCCCTGTGCACCGTCTCGCTGTGTCAAGCAACTCAGGTAAGGTTGGTTGGTTGGTTGGTTGGTTGATTAGTGTTGGTTGGTTAGTGTTGGTTGGTTGGTGTCAGTTGTGGCCAGCACATAGCCGGAATACAAGTGGGCTCTGACAGGATTCAGCCGTCAGGCCCTGTGCACCGTCTTGCTGTGTCCAGCAACTCAGGTAAGGTTGGTTGGTTGGTGTTGGTTGGTTGGTGTCAGTAGTGGCCAGCACATAGCCGGAATAGAAGTGGGCTCTGACAGGATTCAGCCGTCAGGCCCTGTGCACCGTCTTGCTGTGTCCAGCAACTCAGGTTAGGTTGGTTGGTTGGTTGGTTGGTGTCAGTAGTGGTTGGTTGGTTGGTGTCAGTAGTGGCCAGCACATAGCCGGGATAGAAGTGAGCTCTGACAGGATTCAGCAGTCAGGCCCTGTGCACCGTCTTGCTGTGTCCAGCAACTCAGGTAAGGGTGGTTGGTTGGTGTTGGTTGGTTGGTGTCAGTAGTGGCCAGCACATTGCCGGAATAGAAGTGGGCTCTGACAGGATTCAGCCGTCAGGCCCCGTGCACCATCTTGCTGTGTCCAGCAACTCAGGTAAGGGTGGGTGGGTGTTGGGGTGGTAAATGTTGTTGGTTGGTCTTGCTGTGTCCAGCAACTCAGGTAAGGGTGGGTGGTGTTGGGGTGGTAAGTGTTGTTGGTTGGTCTTGCTGTGTCCAGCAACTCAGGTAAGGGTGGGTGGGTGTTGGGGTGGTAAGTGTTGGTTGGTTGGTCTTGCTGTGTCCAGCAACTCAGGTAAGGGTGGGTGGGTGTTGGGGTGGTAAGTGTTGTTTGGTTGGTCTTGCTGTGTCCAGCAACTCAGGTAAGGGTGGTGGGTGTTGGGGTGGTAGGTGTTGGTTGGTTGGTCTTGCTGTGTCCAGCAACTCAGGTAAGGGTGGGTGGGTGTTGGGGTGGTAAGTGTTGGTTGGTTGGTCTTGCTGTGTCCAGCAACTCAGGTAAGGGTGGGTGGGTGTTAGGGTGGTAAGTGTTGGTTGGTTGGTCTTGCTGTGTCCAGCAACTCAGGTAAGGGTGGGTGGGTGTTGGTTGGTAAGTGTTGGTTGGTTGGTCTTGCTGTGTCCAGCAACTCAGTAAAGGTGGGTGTTTTGGTTGGTTGGTTGTAAGTGTTGGTTGGTTTGGTCTTGCTGTGTCCAGCAACTCAGGTAGGGGTGGTTGGTGTTGGTTGGTTGGTTGGTAAGTGTTGGTTGGTTGGTCTTGCTGTGTCCAGCAACTCAGGTAAGGGTGGTTGGTGTTGGTTGGTAAGTGTTGGTTGGTTGGTCTTGCTGTGTCCAGCAACTCAGGTAAGGGTGGTTGGTGTTGGTTGGTTGGTTGGTTGGTAAGTGTTGGTTGGTTGGTCTTGCTGTGTCCAGTAATTCAGGTAAGGTTGGTTGATCGGTTGGTTGGTTGGTTGGCGTTAGTTGGTTGTGCTTGTTATGTCACCCAACTAAGGCAAGGGTGGTTGGTTGTTTGGCGTTGGTTGGTTGGTCGTGCTGTGTCCAGCAATTCAGGTAAGGGTGGTTGGTTGGTGTCAGTTTGTGTTGGTTGGTTGGGCTTGTTATGTCACCCAACTAATGTAAGGGTGGTTTTTGGTTGGTGTTGGTTGGTTGGTCTTGCTGTGTCCAGCAATTCAGGCAATGTTGTTTGGTTGGTGTTGGTTGGTTGGGCTTGCTGTGTCAAACAAATCAGGTAAGGGTGGTTTGGTGTTGGTTGGTTGGTTAGTTGGTCGGGCATGCATTCCCACAACTCAGGTGGGAGTGGTTTGGTGTTGGTTGGTTGGTTGGTTGGTTGTTGGGCTTGTTATGTCCCACAACTGAGGTAGGGTTGGTTCGGTGTTGGTTGGTTGGTTAGTGTTGGTTGGTTGGTTGGTTGGGCATGCTGTGACCCACAACTCAGGTGAGAGTAGTTTGGTGTTGGTTTGTTGATTGGTTGGTTAGTTTTGGTAGGTTGGTTAGTGTTGGTTGGTTGGGCAAGCTGTGTCCCACAACTCAGGTGAGGGTGGTTTGGTGTTGGTTGGTTGGTTGGTTGGTTGGTTGGGCATGCTTTGTCCCACAAATAAGGTGAGGGTGGTTTGGTGTCGGTTGGTTGGTTAGTTGGTTGGTTGGTTGGTTGGTTGGGCACGTTTTGTCCCACAAATAAGGTGAGGGTGGTTTGGTGTCGGTTGGTTGGTTGGGCATGCTTTGTCCCACAAATAAGGTGAGGGTGGTTTGGTGTCGGTTGGTCGGTTGGTCGGTCGGTTGGTTGGTTGGGCATGCTTTGTCCCACAAATAAGGTATGTATATATTGCATTCCAGGGATAGGCCAAATAGGCTACAGAGACTAACCCAACCATTGGACCCAACCAACCCAACCATTGGACCCAACCAACCCAACCATTGGACCCAACCAACCCAACCAACCCAACCATTGGACCCAACCATTGGACCCAACCAACCATTGGATCCAACCAACCCAACCAACCATTGAACCCAACCAACCCAACCAACCCAAGCATTGGACCCAATCATTGGCCAAATAGGCTACAGAGACTAACCCAACCATTGGGGGAGGCTGTACCTAACCTAAACCCTAAACCCTAGACCCTAGACCCTGAACCCTAAGAGACTAGCCCAACCATTGAAGGAGAAGCGGTACAACTAAAAGAGTACTGATGAACTGCGCGAAACGCAAAATATAAAATGTTTTTTGCCGATGGGGGCCCAGAGTTTGTGCTACAGTGATAATGTAATTATATAATTATAGTGCACAACTCAGGTAATGACACCCCCCCCCCCCCCCCCCCCCCCCCCCCTCTCACACACACACATACACACACAAACACACAGTCAAACGCACACACAACACATCCATTACCTGACCATATATATAAACATAACAAACGGGAAGCACGGGAAAAAGCAGCATGGACATGGTTTTCTCAGCTAGTAGCGCCAGCAACGTTTCAGGACACACCTACACACACCCCACCCTTCGCCCACCCCACCCCCCGCCCCCCACACACAAACCGCCCCCCACAAAACCTATTCTGAGCATCCACCCACCCCACACGCCCCACACCACAACGCAGCAGAACGCAACTATACAGGTAACACGGGACAAAGTAGCATGGGCATGGTTTTCTCAGCTAGTGGCACCAGCAACGCCCGGGCACACCTATGATACAACTACACACCCCACACACAACACACCCCACACACAACACAACACAAAGCAACAACAACTGCAATACAACCACTGAGGTAGCAGGGGACAAAGCAGCATGGACATGGTTTTCTCAGCTAGTGGCGCCAGCAACGCCCGAGTCACACCTATTCTGTGCGTCGACACACACACACACACACACACACCACACCACACACACCACACACAAGTGCCCCCCACACACACAGTCACCCCACACCCCACAACACAACGCAACTACACAGGGAGCACGGGACAAAGCAGCATGGACATGGTTTTCTCTGCTAGTAGCGCCAGCAACGCCCGAGACCGAATGGAGGTCATTGAGGCTGTGCGGAGAGCCATGGGCCCAGCTTCCATAAGTGATGATCTCGACTCGCAGCTGGAGTTGGTTTCCACCATAGGCGAGGGGACGGTGAGTGTGGGTGAGCTTGTGTGTGTGGGGTGGGGGGGGTCGGTGGGTGGAGGGGGGGGGGGGTGAGGGGGGGGGGGTGGGGGGGGGGGGGGGGGGGGTCATGGCTTTGCAAAGGGCCATGGGCCCTGAGTGTGGGGGGGGGGGGGGGGGGGCGGGGGGGATCGGGGGGTGGGGGGGTCATGGCTGTGCAAAGGGCCATGGGCCCTGAGTGTATATTAGTGATGATCTCGACTCGCAGCTGGAGGTTAGTGTGCACCATTGGCGCATGGGACGGTGAGTGTGGGTGAGCGTTTGTGGGTGTGTAGGTGTGTGTGTGTGGGGGGAGGGTGGGGGGGAATCTGGGGAGGGGGTGGAGGGGAGGTCATTGGAGGCTGTCGGAGAATCCATGTGCCCAGCTTCCATAAGTGGGATGATCTCGACTCGCAGCTGGAAGTTTGGTGTCCACCATTGGCGACTGGCCTGGACGGTGAGTGTGGGTGAGCTTGCGTGTGGGTGTGTGGGTGTGCGTGTGCGGGTGTGTGGGGTGGGGTGGAGGGGGAGGTCATTTGAGGGCTGTGAGGAGGGCCATTAAGCCCTGTGTCAATAAGTGATGATCTCGACTCGCAGCTAGAGTTGGTGTCCACCATTGGCGAGGGGACGGTGAGTGTGGGTGAGCGTTTGTTTGCATGGGGTGGGGTGGGGGTGGTAGTGGGAGTGGTGGGGGCATGGCCTTTGCAGGGGGCCATGGGCCTTGTGTGTCAACACATGGTGATCTAGACTTGCAGCTGGAGTTGGTGTGCACCATAGGCGAGGGGGCGGTGAGTGTGTGGGTGAGCTTGTGTGTGTTGTGTGTGTGTTGTGTTGTGTTGTATGGGCGGGGGGGTCATTGAGGCTGTACATTAGGTGCCATAAAGCCCTGTGTCAATAAGTGGTTTAATCTCGACTCGCAGCTGGAGCCTTGCTTTTTCATGGATTGGCAGTACGGGCAAGGTGTACAAGGCGTGTGCAAGGATCTGACTGTGTGTGTGGGGGGGGGGGGGGTAGGAGTGGAGTTGGGGTTTCGGGTGGCCACTACAAAAGATCGGTATGCAGACAGCTGGAGGGACTTAACACCCCACTATCAGCACCCCACTACTATAGCCCCCTTGCTTTGTGATGCAGTACGCTAAAATCGCAAGGTGTACAAAGGCGTATGCAAGGGATCTGGTGTGCGTGTGGGTGGGTGGAATGGATTGGGAGTAGGTGGCCTTCACTCATCCACTTATCACTGTTTTGTGATGCAGTACGGGGCAAGGTGTACAAGGGCGTGTGGCAAGGCTCTGACGTGGCAGTGAAGACCATCGTCATCCCGGGCCATGTGAACGAGATAGAAAAGAAAGAGAAGTCGGCTCTGGTTGAGGCGGCGATCAGCGCTTCTCTCTCGCACCCCAATATTGTGCAGGTGGGTTGTTACCCATTACACACCCACTACCACACCCACTATCACAACCCACTATCACTACCACTACCACTACAACTTCACACCCACCACCACTACCACTACCACTACACACCCACCACCACTGCCACTACCATTACAACTTTACACCCACCACCACTACCACTACACACCCACTACCACCACACCCACTACAAACTACCACACACCCACTACCACTACCACTAATCCACGAGGTCGGGTCTGGTGAGGCGGCGGATGCAGGGCTTCTCTCTCGCACCCCAATAAATTGTGCAGGTGGGTTGTTACCCACTACCACTACGGGTGGCACTATTATACACTACACACTCACTACCACTATCACTTACTACCACCATCACTGCCCACACTACATCACTACCACTACACCGCCCACTATCACTACCACTTATCACTTACTACCCACGCCCACTATCACGCCCACTACCACGCCCACTACTACCACTACACGCCCACTATCACTACCACTACCACTACACGCCCACTATCACTACCAGGGGGAGCTACACTACACGCCCACTATTGTGATTTACCACACTTTGCACCACTACCACAACACGCTCCCCCACTATCACTGACCAGTACCACTACACGCCCAACTTATCAAACTTACCACTACACCACTACAGCACTACTACCACTTACGCCCACTATACGCCCACTATCACTACCACTACCACTATCCACTACACATACTGTCGACACTGGAACGTCCCACTAACCACTCCACTACCACACTTACACGCCCACTATCACTTTACTACTTACACACCACTACACGACACGCCCACTACCACTACCACTTACACGCCCACTATCACTTACTACCCCCACTACTACACGCCCCTATCACTACCACTACCACTACACGCGGGCGTTGTGTGACACTACACCCCACTATCTTACTACCACTACACGCCCACTATCACCTTACACTACACTTCACCACTACCACTACACGCCCCACTATCATACCATAACTACACGCCCATCTACTACACCCACTATCGCTGTACTACTACCCTACACGCCCCTATCACTTCCACGCACTACCACACGACGCCCACCCGACTACCACTACCACTACCACTGACAAGGACACTACCACTACACGCCCACTATCACTACCACCTACTACCTCACTACCACCATCTCACTCACCAACTACCACTACCACTACACTAACACACTTCACACGCCCATACACTACCACCACTACGCACCCCACTACCACTACCACCGACCCATTCACACGCCCACTACTCCCACTAAACCGCACTACACTGCCTACTACACGCCCACTTCACTTACTACCGCCCACTACTACGCCCACTATTCACTACCATTCACTATCACTACACTGCTACACACTACACGCTACCCTACATTACTGAGAGGCGCTACTATCAATACCACTACCACTAGCAGAGCGCTACTACATACCCACTTCACTCACTTACCACTAGATTACACTACTACACTACCACTACTATATCACGCGCACCCACTACTACCCACTTACCACTGACCACAGACGCACACATCGCCCACACTACTACCACTGCCACTACGCACTACCCGACTACACGCCCACTCTACCACTACCACTTACCACCCACTATCACGCCCACTATCACTTACACTACACGCCCACCTATTCACTACCACTACCTACGTACAGGCAACGTGCCACTATCACTATCACTACTACCTATACATCACTACCACTACGCTACTAACACTACACCACGGCCACTACCACGCCCACTATCACTGGACCACTACCACTACACGCCCACTACACTTTACTATACCACTACACGGAGCACTACACTACCAACACGCCCACTACCACTACCACTACACTGTGCCCACCTACATTTCACTACCACTACCACTACACGCCCACTAACCACTTACCCACTCCACTACCACTACACGCCCACTATCACTACCACTACCACTACACGCCCACTATCACTACCCACTACCACCCACTACACACTACTCACGCCCACTATCACTACCACTACCACTTTACCACTTTTACACGACTATCCACTTACACCACTTACACGCCCCCCACTATCACTACCACTACCACTACACGCCCACTATCACACTACCACTACTACGCCCACTAGCCCACTATCCACGTACCACTCCGCCCCACTATTCACTTTACTACCACTACACGCCCACTATCACTTACTACCACTACACGCCCACTATCACTACCACTACCACTACCACTACACGCCCACTCACAACACACGCCCACTCACTACCACTACCACAACACTCACTCCCACTCAGCTTACTACCACCATCACTGCACGTACTACATAGCACTACCACCACTACACGCCCAGCTCCACACAGCGCCACTACCACTACCACTACCACTACCACTACACGCCCACTATCACTACCACTACCACTACCACTACACGCCCACTATCACTTAATTACACCACTCTGCTGACATGATTAGTGCGGCCCACTTCTCTCTCGGCCCCAAAATTGTGCCCAGGTGGGTTGTTGTACTACCACTACCACTACCACATACACTACTTACTTCAACAAAACGGGCCCACTATCACTTACTAACCACTACACGCCCACTATCACTTAATACCACTACACGCCCACTATCCTACCACTACCAACTTTACCACTACACGGCCCCACTATCACTTACTACCACTACACGGACCCACTATCACCGCCAAGTCGGCTCTGCTGTGGAAGTGGCCTATTAGTGCTTCTCTCTCCGCACCCCAAAATTGTGCAGGTGGGTTGTTACTCACTACCACTGTTCCACCACCTACTGACCACTACACACCCACTATAAATACCACGACCACAACCACAACCACTATCAATCCCACTAGCCACTACCACTACCTCTACCACTACCACTCCACTAGGACACCCCATAACCACCCAACTACACTACCACTACACACACACCCACCACCACTACCACTTGCCACTAGGTCGGCTCTGGTGAAGGCGGCTATTAGTGCTTCTCTCTTGCACCACAATATTGTGCAGGTGGGTCGTTACCCAATTACACACCCACAACCACACCCACTATCACAACCCACTAACACAACCACTACCACTACCACTACACACCCACCACCACTACACACCCATAACCACCCACTACCACTACCACTACCACTACACACCCATAACCACCCATACCACTACCATACCACTACACACCCCACCAATCCACTACACACCCATAAGAGGGCCACCCACTACCAGACCACTTACCACTTCCACTATACACCCACTACCACTAGGGTCAGCTCTGGTGGAAGGCGGCGATTCAGCGCTTTCTCTCTCGCACAACCCAATATTGTTCAGGTGGGTTTACTCTACTACACAACCCACTATCACAACCCACACCCACACCCACACCCACTACCACTACACACCCAAACACCCCCACTACCACCAGCAACACCCACTACACTACCACTACCAACACCACTACCACTACCACTACACTACCCACACCTCACACCACTACCACTACACACCCATAACCACCCACTACCACTACCACTACCACTACCACTACACACCCATTACCACTAAGTCGGCTCTGGTTGAGGCGGCAATCAGTGCTTCTCTCTCACACCCCAACATTGTGCAGGTGGGTTGTTACCCATTACACGCCCATTACCACTACACACTCACTACTAGACGCTACAGATAACACTACGTTCTGACCCACCACTGCTGCAACTTACACCCACTACCACCCACTGCCACTATCACCACACACCCCACTACCACTACACACACACTATCTCTTCCACTACCACTACCACTACAACCGACCACACTATTTACTGCCACTACCATTTCACTACACCACACACATACAACCACCCACTACCCCCTTGCAGAAACCTTCACCTACACCACTATCACTACACACCACTGCCACTTACCACTTCCACTACACACTACTATGCAAACTACTCACCACTACCAATACACTACTACTACACACCCACACTACCACACCACACCACAGCATTTCCTTGCAGACCTTCACCTACACGCCCATACCACACCCACACTACCACACCCACCCTTGCAGACCTCACCTACACTCACACCCACACTACAACCCACAGACCCACCCACCTTGCAGACCTTCACTACACCACAACCCCACACTACCACACCCACACCCACCCTTGCAGACCTTCACCTACACCCACACCCACACTACAACACCCACACCCACACCCACACTACCACCCTTGCAGACCTTCACCTCCATCCATCCATCCATCCACACCCACACACCCACACACACTACGATAGCACCCTTACAGACCTCACCCTCCATCCATCCATCCACACCCACACACCCACACACACTACCACCCTTGCAGACCTTCACCTCCAACATCCATCCACACCCACACACCCACACACACTACCACCCTTACAGACCTTCACCTACAATATCCGTCCACATCCACACCCACACACACACACACTACCACCCTTACAGACCTTCACCTCCAACATCCATCCACACCCGCACACCACTACCACCCTTAACATACCTTATCACCAACAATATCCGTCCACACCCACACCCACACACCCACCACCACCCTTACAGACTTTCACCTACAATATCCGTCCACACCCACACACCCACACCGACCCAACCACCACCCTTGCATTACCACTTCACCTACCAATATCCATTCCACACCCTCACACCCCGCTCCACACACTACCACCCTCGTACAGACTTTCACCTACAATATCCGTCCACACCCTCACACCCACACACACACACCCTTACAGACCTTCACCTAAATCCATCCATCCACACCCACACACCCACACACACTACCACCCTTACAGACCTTCACCTACAATATCCGTCCACATCCACACCCACACACACCCACCACCCTTGCAGACCTTCACCTCCAACATCCATCCACACCCACACACCCACACACACTACCACCCCTTACCTAGACCTTCACCTACAAAATCCGTCCACATCCACACCCACTACACACCCCACCACCCTTGCGTTGTAGCTGCCTCCGACCTTCACCTCCAACATCCATCCACACCCACACACCCACACACACTACCACCCTTAGATACTTCCACCTACAATATCCGTCCACATCCACACACACCCACACACAACCACCACCACCCTTACAGACACTTCACCTGCAATAAATCCGTCCGTGGATTGTGTCCCACACCCACCCACCCACCACCACCCTTGCAGACCTTCACCTACAACATCCATCGACACCCACACCCACACCCACACGCTCCCACTACCACTGCACACCCACACCCAAACCCACTACCACCCCTTACAGAGCTCCACCCTATACAAATATCCGTCCACACCCTCACACCCCCACACACCCACACCCACCCTTGCAGACCTTTCACCTGCAACCAGCCCACACCCACACCCACATTACCCCCCCCAAGAAATCAAAGAAATCAAACCACACCCACACCTACACTACCACAAAAACCCACCCCCCCCTTGCATAGGACCTTCACTTACAAACACCCTTCACACCCACACGTCCACATTACCCCCAAATAAATTAAAGAAATCAAACCACACCCACACTTCACTACCACACCCACACCCACACCCCTTGAGTACCTTCACCTACACCCACACAACCCATCACAGTAACCACACCCACAGCCACACCCTCTGCAGTCCGCCCCCCTACCTTCCCTGGTGTCTATCCATCCATCCACACCCACACACCCCACACACCACTACCACCCTTACCAGACCTTCACCTCAATCTCCATCCCCTACACCCACACACACCACACACACTTCCACCCTTACAGGAACCTTCACCTCCATCCATTCCCACACCCACACACCCACCACACACTTTCCACCCTTACAGACCTTTCACCTACAATATCCGTCCACACCCTCACACCACACACACCACCCTTACATAGACCTTTTCACTCCAACATCCATCCACATCCACACACACACTACCACCCTAACATACTTTCACCTACAACATCCATCCACACCCGCACACCCACACACACTATAACCTTCCAGACTCTTTCACCTACAATATCCGTGTTCCACACCCAAACCCACACAACCCACACCCACCCTTGCAGACTTCACCTACAAAACATGTCACACCCCACACCCACACCCACATCCCCCTTGCAGACCTCCACCTACAACACCCACACCCACACCGCACATTACTACCTGTCCCAAGAAATCAAATAAATTAAACCACACCCACACCTTCACTACCACACCACCACCGTACCCCCTTGCAGACCTTTCACCTACAACACCCACCTACACACCCACACCCACACTTACCCACACCACTACCACCCTTGCAGACCTTCACCTACATCCGCCCTCTGACAAGCGATAGCTCCAAAGCCATCACAAACAGCAGCCTTATCCAGGCCAAGGCACAAGACAGTGTTGCTGAAATACCTACAACTACACACCCACACCACTAACCACTACACACCCACACCCACACTACCACACCCACTACCCCGCTTGCAGACCTTCACCTACAACATCCGTCCTCTGAAAAGTGATAGCTCCGAAGCCATCACAAACAGCAGCCTTATCCAAGCCAAGGCACGAGACGGTGTAGGTGAAATGCTACACTACACACCCACACTACCACACATACCCCCACACCCACACTACCACACCCACTACCCCTTGCAGGACCTTCACCCTTACAACATCCGTCCTCTGAAAACGGTGATATAGCTCCGAAGCCATCACAAACAGCAGCCTATCCAGCGCCAAGGCACGAGACAGCAATTGCTGAAATGCAGCACGGCCGGGTGTCGGCTTTTGGTCGCGTGTCGAGTCCAGCAACAGTGGAAGCATTAAAAGGTCAGATCAGAAGATACGGGAATGGTCTGTCTTCTGTCTGTCTGTTCTGTCTGTCCTTGTCTGTCCTGTCTGTCTCTTCTGTCGTGTCTGTCTGTCTGTCGTCTGTCTGTCTGTCTCTTTCCGTCTGTCTGTCTGTCTGTCAGTCTGTCTGTGTCTGTCTGTGTGTCTGTCTGTCTGTTGTGTCTGTTTGTCTGTTTGTCTGTCTGTCTGGTGTCTGTCTGTCTGTCTGGGGCGGGTAGCCAATTAGGCTAGAGCACGTGCTGTGTGATTTCTAGCACCAAAACCACAGCACTTGGAAAGCAACAGCTGGTGAAACACAAAACGGTCGAGTGCCCAAGCACGGTGAAAGTGTGGCGACAGGTAAGATCAGATAGCGGGAATGCATGATGCGGTCGGTTCTCACCAATAGGTCGCTGTTCTCGGCTTCGGTCGGCGTCGCGTCTGTCTGTCTGTCTGTCTGATCTGTCTGTCTGGTCTGGTATCCAATTAGGCTAGTGTGGTGTGCTGTGTGCTTTCTCGCACCAAACAACAGTGAAAGCACTGCTGGTGAAACACAAAACGGTCAAGTGGTGGCAACGGTGGAAGCGTGGGAGGTACGCTCAGATCACTGGTATGTATGTAGTCATGTATGTTACCCCAGTCGGGGGTATGCCAATAGGCTAGTGCGGTTGTGTGCTGTGTGCTTTCTAGCGACCCAAACAACAGTGAAAGCACTGCTGGTGAAACACAAAACGGTTGAGTGGTGGCAACGGTGGAAGTGTGGGAGGTACGCTCAGATCACTGGTATGTGTGTAGTCATATGTTTAACAGTCCGGGGGGAGCCCCTTTCAGTGATATACAATGGTCTAGTGGTACACCAGATCGCTTGAGGATGAAGAGTCGGGGGTTCGACTCCCCCTTCGGTCGCTCTTGGCGTTGCAGGTCTTAGTCAACCGCGATGGTAGCTTGTCCAGTTGAGGTAGGAGACTGCTCCCCACCGGCATACGACGGGCTCCCTTAACACCACGCCCCACCAGGCGTTATCATAACACTCCGGGGGGTAGCCAATAAGGCTAGTGTGGTGGGCGTGCTTTTCTAGCGACCCAAACAACAGTGAAAGCACTGCTGCTGAAACACAAAGCAGTTGAGTGTCAGCAACAGTGAAAGTGTGGGAGGTACGCTCAGATCACTCGCATGTATGACGTTGCTAGTGGTGGCAAAGGTTGCAAGTGTGGGAGTTTGATAAAACAAAATCGCGTGGGTGGCGAGGTGAAAAAGAGGGAGTTAATGGTAAAAATACTAAAATACATAGAACATATTGCAAAACGGATAAGAGTTGAGGCAACGGTGGGAAGTGTGGATGGGTAAGATAAAAATACAAAAACAAAGGAAACAAGGAGCCAACGGTGCAGTAGTGGGAGGTAGGAAAAAAAGTCGGTGTGGTGACAATGGGAAGGTGGTTGGGAGTTAAGGTCAAATAAAAAAACAAAGGAATACAAGAAGAAGAAAAAAAATGGTCGAGTGGAGCCAACGGTGGAAGTGTGGGATGTATTATCCAAAGTCCCCCCTCCCCGCACAATTTCTCCTCTAGCTGCGGTGTTTCTTTTAGCTACGAGCAGGCAGCTCTAGGCACCTCCGCTGACTGGCTATTCAGCCCAAAGCTAGCGCAACCTCCAGCTCCTGAAACCTGCATAATCAGCGTCCAGAACTGACTGAAATAGTCGGTGTAGCCCAGTGGCCGGCTCAGGGAAAGCTGCCAAGGAAGCTGCTATGAAAGCGAGAAGAAAATCCCTGGTCCTAGCGGGATTTTAATTTTCCGCTAATATATAGTGATCGCTACTGTTCCACCCCGTTTCAGCCGATATTAATCGCTGTTTAAAAATAAGAAAAAAGGGAAAAGGTCTTTTTTTGCCCTAAATGGCCCTAAAAAGCTACAAAAGCTATAAAAAAGCTATAGAAAGCACTTAAAATGCTGTCCCTGGAGGAGGCCCAAAAAACCATAATGCTAGGAAAAACCAACTCAGAATTTGAAAAAGAGAACCCTGGCCTAGTGGTTGCCTACCCCCCATGCTCCCCTCCCCTCTGCCTTTTTCTTGAACGTTTAACTGTTCCGTGGTACATCGAATCCTGTATTGATTTATTTTACTCGCTCTGCAGACCTTGTCACCAGTAACGAGCAGGTCTCCCCCCCACACACACGATTCCCCCTTTAGCGGGGTGCCCTACCCCCCTAGCGTCCCCCCCCGCGTCCCTTTTCTCCCCTTTATGGAACCGGTAAAACTGTTCCGTGGTACATCCGTGACATACTGATTTTGTTTTGACTGCCTGCAGGACCTCCCGACTCTCCCAGAACCGAGCACCAAACAGCCAGTTCCCCCCCCCCCCACACACACACACACACGATTCCCCCTCTAGCGGCTTCCTACCCCCAAGCTTCCCCTCCCCGCGTTCCTTTGTCTCCGAACCCCTTTTATGGAACGTTTTAAAACTGTTCCGTGGTAATCCGTGACATAGACTGATTTTGTCTTTACTTGGCCCTGCAGGAACCTCCCGACTCTCCAGGACCCAGCACCCAACGGTCTGTTTCCCCTCCCGCACAATTCCCTTCTAGCGGTCGCCAACCCCCCAAGCTCTCTACCTATCCAGAGCATCGACCGGTGGGGAAGAACTCACTTCTCGCGGCGAAGCCTAGAATCGCCGTCATGCCACAGCGACCTCACTGGCGTACTTCAGGCGCGGGGGCCCTCGGTCCCAATCATGGGGGCCATTATTCGGCAGGTACCCCTCGTTCCTCGCTTCCGGACCGGAGCCGGTCGGGGGCACCAAGTTCGCCACAAGCGCCGCACTTGCGCAGTAAGGGCGCAAGGCTTCCCAACCCTACGTCGGGATCGAACGTTGAGTGTGTGGGGTGTGTTGGTGGCGGGGGTGGGGTGGAGTTGCGTGTTTGGTGGGTTGGTGTGGTGGTGGTGGTGTGGGGGGGGGGAGGTGGGGGAAGCTGCACCAAGCGCCCCACTGTTGGCGGCGCCGACGGGTGCGGGTAAGGTGCAGCTTCCCTAACCCACCGTCTGGATTCAAAGTGAGTGTGTGGTGTGGGTGTGGGTGTGTGGTAGGCTCGCTGGGTGGAGGTCGGGTGTTGTGGGGTTGTTGGGTTGGTGTGGTTGTGGAGTGTGCTCGATGTGTGTGGTGATGTGGGTGTGGGGGGGGGGGGGCGGAAGCTGTGCCACCAAGCAGCCCCCCTGTGCGGCACTTAGGGTAAGTCGTGCAGCGTCCCCTCAACCCTACGCCAAGAATTTGAAGATGTGTGTGTGGGTGGGGGTGTTGTGGGTGGGGGTGTGTGTTGGTGGTGGTGGTGTTGTGTGTGGTGTAGTGAGGTGGGGGGAAGCTGCACCAAGCGCCCCACTGTGGCGGCTCCTACAGTGGTAAGGTTAGCTTCCATCAACCTACGTTGGTATTCGAAGTGAGTTGTGCGGCGTTGGGGGAGTGTTGTGGGTGGTGGGGCTGGGGTGCTGTGTGAGTGGGGATGTGTGGGTGGGTGCTGAATGGGTGGGTCGATGGGGACTGCCTGGAATACTGTAAGCAGGCTTATCTGTAGGGTGATATACACAGCCAATGCATTGTATTGTATTTATTGTATTTATTGAATTGTATTGCATTGTATTGGTCATAGTATTGCAAGTATCTATGGATGATGATATATCATGTTATTGGCTTAGACTCTCTCTCATTTCG
>JAJSRW010000563.1:0-19192 GCA_022414725.1 Microglena sp. YARC
CCTCCTCACACGCCAATATGTCTCAGGCAAACCAGCACCCGGCATCGCATCGCTGGACCCGACAGGATTCACAGACGACGGTGACCCGGACGAAAAAGGATACCCGGGGTACCGCGTCCTCGCCCGCTATCCCGGCAGGGCTGACTCTCCTCGTAAGGTGTAGATGAAAAGCTCTCGCTTTCATCCTCACAACGCGTCGAGGATAAACCTTTGATGTCACCTAGCCCCGCATGCCGTCCGCCATGTCAGCCTGATTCGTCGACCCACGAAGATGCCCATCGTTCCACGTCAGCTTCGGAGGTATTGCCCCCGAGGAGACGACCGCTTTACCGTTACAGTTATCCCACCCGGCATGGTATGCCCAGGACCGTTAACAGCATCCCCTACCCCAAGGGGAAATCTCACCGGTTTCAGCATACCAGAAGCGGGCGCTTGAGTCCTCCGTTCACGGGAGCCCAGGTTGCTGCAGAGGGTCCAAGTCTAGTTACTTGCAGAGTCCAAGTCCACATTACTGCCGTAGTTATTTACAACATAACGACCTCCTATGGTCTGTAAGTTTGAGTCGAGATTCAGGACCGTGCCCGGTGGCGCGTCTGCCATATCCAGCTAGGGCCAGCCATGAATTCCTTATCGATATAAAGGCGGGTGGGGGCTTGCTCGAGAGGGTTGAATTCTCCAGCCGAAACTAGAGATCCTCCTGGCTAGCTCCGGTCGAGCCGAGATGCTCGCACCTCCAATGGAATTAGAGCATCTCCCGCCCAACTGAAGGAGCCTCGCGACCCTCTACACTCATAGTGAGTGTCCGCAGGTGAAGATCCCGAACCCGCGAAACTCGTGGCTCATTAGCAGGGTCAGGCATCATTATCAAAATATATGCTCTAACGCGGGTTTCCAAAGCAAGGCCTGCGATGGGCGTCCCATACCAACCTTACACCCCCACCGAGGCCCGCGTGAACACACTACCAGTGTCCGGTGCCACCTCATCTCCTACTTGAAAATAAGAAGCTCCGATGCAAGGCACCGACCTCTGACGCTAGGAAACGCACTAGTCCACCTGCACGGATGTTGAGAAGACCCCGTGGTAGCGTGGCACGAGATGCCATACGCGTACCACCAAACCTCACAGCCGCGAGAGGCAAGATACCTGACCCTCTTGGGGAGTGTGTACCACATCCCTTCCCCTCTTCCTAAAAAGGGCGCTGCGACGCACGGAAATAAGAGATTGCGCCAACCGGCATCCCCTTCAGGGAGCCCGGAATCGCGAAGGTCGTCCGGCATGTAGTTCATGGAAGAGCACGCGGATTGAACACAGAGTGCACGTTAAGCACGCTAGAGAAAATCAGCTGCACCCCACTCGCCATGCACTGAGATTTGGGGCATCTCCCACCATCGACAGAGTGTTCTGAGCGGCGGAATCGGCTAGTCGGCGCACCGAGTCGATGTGTAGGAAGGCCAGCTTTGATATCCAGCTTGTCGCGAGAGGGGTATTCCGAAAACGCTTGGTAGGGGAAGACCAATCTGTCAGGGCCATATGTGACGAGGACGTTCGTTCGGAATCCGGGTGTGAGGGCGAACTCGGGGACCCTCGGGTATGATTCTCGCCGCATCCGCGACCGGTGCGCACGCAAACTACCGATCCGATGTCTATTTCCGCGGCAGTTGACCGTGTATCATTAACCCTTTGGTAGCCACAAGCGATGCTTCGGATCCAGCCGCATCAGGGTATATATCGAGTTTGACGCTCTCTCGTCTGTGCGTTGATTCAGCATCAGACTCATGACGTCCCCTGCGTTTGAGGCGATTCGTCATCTTGATGCACCAAAACATCGGGTTCGTTTCGTGTAGTAGTCTCGCCACGATACTCTGTGTGTCGTTTGATCGATCGTTGGTACGACTCCGTGGCTGCGTACAACGCCTCTGTTAATGTATACAGTACGTCGCGTTTGTCACGCGACTTGTTCAATATTCCGCAATTGACTGCGGCAAAGAGAGGATGCCGATACTGCAACGTTTCGAGGAGTACGCGTCGAGAAGTTGGTTTCTCGACGCCCGCTATTTGTACAACCCCCCTTTGCCGAAGAGGCCGTTGAAGGTTTGCAGTAATGGGTTAGCGAACACCGTGCCTGCCTCCCACGTTGACCCGTCGGGATGCGTAGACACTCGACTTGACTGAAGTCTACATCCGGTTCCCCGACACCACCAGCCTCCCTGCGACGCTTAGCGGGCCCCGACGTCAACGCTGGGTGCGAAACAGCGTAGCCCTCGTCAAGCGTCATCCCCACGCCTGCTCTATGTCAAGGAACGAGGCCCCCACTTCCTGCGCCCGCCATGTGTAGCGCTGAGAGGGGAACTCAGTTCCCCGCCGGTGTGGAAACAAACATGCGTCTGTTCCATCTGCGCTCTGGAGGCCAGATGTCCGTTTTGCCACATGCCGTCGGATGTGGCAGGTGGATGCTGTGTGTTGGAAGTGCTCGTGTTCCACCATACCCTTCCATGACGATACGGCTCGTGTCAGAGTCGCGAGCTCGTTTGCACGTAGTTGCTGAGCTTCACGTACGCCATGTTGCATGGAGGGCCGGCGGACGGGGGTTTGGTCCATGTACGCTCACATCTAGAAGTCCACAGGAAGGTTAGCAGTACGTGTACGCCATGAGCCGATCCTACGACGACGTCCGCCCCGCACCGCGATTGGACCCCATTTGCATGTCTCGGAGCCGGTGGGGATCATGGACCCATAATACGATTCATTGTTTGCACCGCCTGTGGATGCGGATGCGACCCTCGAACGATGAGATGGCCTGAGGCGTGACATACGCGGTAGCTAGAGCGTTGGCTGTCCGGTGGCATACTGTATGAGGGAGTTGGTATATTGAAGTCGTCCACGAGGTTGTCGAAGTTTTGTAGCGCTTATCGCCCGTTCTGCACTACAAGACTATCTCTCACGATCAGGTTGCTTTGCATCGTGAGGGGGTGGTTCGGAAGAGAACGTTCCGTCTGCTGAGATGCGAGGAGCGTCGTTCGATTGTTACACCCAGCGTAAGTGGGCTTGGCGCCTACATCCGATTGCGAAGATCGCCCGCTCGCAGTACTGCGCTGTGCTTGCCGTCTGCGACCTCGGTTTTGCTGTGAAGAAGAACGTCGTCTCCGTGCCTGAGAGCGAGAGCTGCGTTTCCTGGGAGTAGCGATAGCTGGTGGCTCCATAACGATCCCGAAGGTGGGTGCCTCCGTGTGTATGACAGGGTTGTTTCCCACCATTCGAAGGTGCACATTGTCTGTGCTGCTGCTGCTCATGTTGTGCCCTGCTGATGCTGTTACTACCTTTAAAATTGAATTTAAAATTTCCGTAACAGAGTATAATAAATGGGTTTGTGTTAAATGACGTTTTCAACATAACCTTCCAATCATGAAGATCGACAAGGTTTCTCTTGGGATGCTTTGTCTGCCCTCGTCGGTAAGCGTCCCACCTCTGGCGGCGGCATGCAACGGAACTTGAGGCAATCTTACGTGCATCCGTCCACCCACCTTAGACATTCAGCACTATTCGTGTCCCTGACAGGCGCATCGCCATGCGCGCCGTTCGAATCCTCATGCATGTACCGGTATCCCGCCATGCCTCTGTCCGATACGCTCGACGTGGTCCGTGAGTCTGGGAGGGAGTTTCCCTCGAGATTGGTGCGCAACAAATTAGGACCGTCTGACATTGTCCCATAATTCAGACGCACGAGAAGGAGCGCATTTCGCAATGGAGACGTTCGCCGAATCTCTCCTCGGGCCGGCGCCCAAACGCCACCGCCGTCACGGTCACCGAAAAGCGACTGATCGGATATTGTGACCATTCCCGAGTACTCCAATATGCGCAGTTAATCTGCGCGAAGAAACTGAAAGAACGAGAGCGCAGGACGTGTCAAGTCCGTACGAGGTGATAAACTCCGTTTGAAACGGCGGTTCAGTTTCGAAGATGGACTCCAATGTTCCGGGCTCGACATCACGACAGTCCGCTTTGCGGCGGTGGGGGATTCCCAAGGAATGTACTCTAGCCCAGGAATGTATCATCAGCACAAACGGGACTACACTGGATGGTTCTCTTCAACACTATTGGGCGCTGTTGAGACGTACGAGTTTCGAGGTCGAGTTGTGAAATCTAGTCCGTCTGGCGCCTGGTGACATTTTCAGGTGCCTCCCGCCCCAATGAGAATGATACCATCGCTCGGGGATTGATGCAATGTTTTCGTCTTTGAAGGTGATCGACGATTCTGAGTTGCGCTTCTGAGCGAGAAGCATCGCGTGATGGAGATGTATTGGCGGCCTACTGGCGTAAGGTGACGGACGCCGGTGCGCAACACCACCCCAACAACCCTAGATAGATGTCCGAATGGTCTCGTCGCC
Source organism: Microglena sp. YARC (assembly GCA_022414725.1). Classification (NCBI taxonomy): domain Eukaryota; kingdom Viridiplantae; phylum Chlorophyta; class Chlorophyceae; order Chlamydomonadales; family Chlamydomonadaceae; genus Microglena; species Microglena sp. YARC. Next base: position 4,387 of record JAJSRW010000563.1, read on the forward strand.
CCGAAACTAGCAACGCTGGACATGTCGAACCTCCTTCTGGTGCGTCAGCTATCCCTGTAGCAGTTCCATCACTTGATAAACAAGTACACTGTCACGGAGAAGGCAGGGAGAGCTGGCGATCTCATGGTTGTGGATGACGAAGGACGTCTCTTCACGCTAGACGACCGTCTCGGTGTGCATGCGTTCGCTACCAAATACACCCTCACGGAATACAGACAGTGTCTACTCGACGGAAGTACGTCTAGACCACACAGGGATTCGCATCACCTATATTCGCCGTGTTTGACGTCTACGTCGCCAACGCAAGTCGGTCGCACATCTGCCGCTCGTGGATGCTTCTGCATCACACGAAGAAAAAAGAAAAAATTCCAAATCCAAACGAAGACGAGACCTTGTCTAGACTGGAGGTGGCGCGCAACGCCTCTCGCGGTTTACCTGACAATTCTTCGTTAAGACGTTCATGTTCTCCGTTGAGCGATACCGATACATCATCAATATTCCAGCACGCGCAGCTGTCCTCCGGGTCGTGGGACTCAGGCTTGTATCCGTTACCACATCGACGCCTGGTCTTCACCCCTGCTGACCTTCCAGTGGAGGACATTCGACGATGCCAAACGCCCAAGTTCGCGTTTCCCGCATCCGAACGTGGACGAGAGGTGCTCAAGTGGAAGCCACCAGAAAGAACAGCACCATCGACTTCTTGGTAAGGTTTACTGATACTTCAGCGGATTCCAGGGTAGCGGATCATGAAACGGCGCCAATACGCAACGCGTTGATCTGTTGGTTGGCGACAACACGGACCTCTGTCGGTGGAAGAATGACGGCACACGCGACCTGCGCTCGTTCTTGGAGGCTTCAGCTCCGAGGTGAGAAACACAGAGGCGGTACTACCATCCAAGACGAGGTACCAGCCGCGTCCGTTCGCATTCTTGGAAACCGCCATCATCAGCATGTCCTGCTATGCCTCCGTTACATACTACAATTCTCCCGAAACTCGAAGTGCGAAAACGACGGTACTCATCACGACGGATATGGTGGTAGAATTCGGGCCTACCGCAACGAGTCCTCTCGCCATTCTCCGGCGAACTGGGTGCCAAGCGCATCCGTTACGACAAGACAGAATCCTCTGCGGCTACTGGACGTGTGACGGCCAAACCAAACTACGAGACAGCGATGAACGTGTTGGCGCACGATCATGCACCCTGTTTACGAGGCGATCAATTACCGGCGAAGGAGACCCTTGACGAGGCATCCCTCGCGCCGAACTTGTCAAGTCTGTCTACTTTCATCACGCGCTATGCGCACAAGACGAGGGCGGCATAGGTCTATGCGCAAAGTTTCACAGCTATGTGAAAGCGCATTTTGATATCGAGCTTTCGCTGGGCGTCGCCGCGCATATTCGACTTCGCAATGCCTGTGGCAAGGCCGGTTGATCTGCACAAGTGGATACGCGCAGGGCGTCCAAGGTGGCTGGAACTCGACAAGTTCTCGTCCAATCTGACAGACCCGGTCAAACGGCGCGATACGCACAGCGCTCTGCAGACCAAGGGCAAGCTGAGTGCGAACAATGAAGAACACACCATTGTTCCGAAATGCTTTTTTTTCCCATTCGATGCCACTACTCCAATATACGAAGCCGGGAAAGAATGGAGGAGGGATCAGTAGCCATTTCGCTGAATCAGATCGCCTAATCGTAAGCGCCGCGCTGCACCGAAACAACGACAAAACGGAAATACCCACGAGTAGGCACGGCCACGGCAGACGCAGTATGGCGAACTTCGCTAAGGAGGCTACGTTCGACCCTCGCGACGGCATGTTCGCAATCCATTACTTCTTCGAGTCCCCAGCGCGTCCCTCCGGCTCTGCCGCAACTGTAGCCGCGGTGCTAAGGCCGGGTGGAACCTTCGTATGCATTTCACCAGACGGCGACGCTATCGCGGAAGCCGCTCATCTCCAGTAAAAATGTGGGGGAATTCGTGGAAGGAAGGTCTTCAGTTGGAGATTCATCCGCGGGTCTTATCCTCGCCTTCCTCTGGAGGATTACAAAGCGGTACGCCGCTGCGTCCCGCCAAAGAACAAGTACGAGACAGCGTGGACGTTTCGTAGAGAGCATCGGACAGGATATTCCAGAGTTCCTCATGGACTACAAGGAGCTTGTGCGCGCGATGGAGCGAGTAGGAATGCGACCACTGACTTCAGCAGAGCTTAAGACAAGCGGTCTGGGGCGCGACTCAACCGGTATGATAGAACCTCTGATTGACAAGGTTGTTAGCAAAGTAGGCGGGTGGATCACACCATGGCCAAGGTCACGCGGGGGGGGCGGCAACTCAGAAGTTGTTGAACGCACCGCCTGCATTGCGGGAAATGCTTGCAACAAGATGACCTCTGAGGAGAAGCAGTACAGTTTCTTAGTCGTTGGTTCGCGTTCCGAAAGAAAGACCTGACGTTTAAAGTTGGGCCAATACATATACAGTGTGGGAATACTCACCGCGATGTGAAAGTTCCAGGAACAACTATGCTTGCTTACACTCACCAAGTCTGTTCATTCAAGCGACCTCTCGCGTTCGCCGAGGACAGACGCGCAGAGAAGTTCCTCAAAAACCCCACCACCCCAACATTGCCCAAAAGCAACGATCTGCAGTTTTTTAGAGTATAAAAAGGTGTGTCCCACTTTACTGTAAGGTTTTAACATGGCGCATACATTCTACCACGATGACAGGTGAACAAGACGACCCTTTGTGTAAGAAGTTTACGGGAGTATTTGATAATGACATGTGGATTCGTTATGTTTACTCCTTCAACCTTATACAGATGAAAAAGATTTAGTGAAAATGCATGAAGCAAACAGCCCGGTACAGAACCATCCGCCAAGAGTTGTTCAATCTAGTGAAGTGAGGTGAACGATAGCTATTTTTGTCAATGTTCCAAAGTAAGTACGAGGATAGATTTCATGCAAATATGTTGCTTATATAAAATGTGGAGGTATAAAGCTACTTCTATACTTTTCTAAAGAAGAAAACATGTCAGTCTTCGTCGCTACTGATGCCAAGAAACAGTCTTCAGTGGACGATTTAGTTGTGTAAGCACTATCAAAGCTTGTGCTATTTCTATCGGCGGATGCTATCTGCTGCATCCCATGTGTATGTGCTCGGAGGTTGCTGCCCAGGTAAATACGAACCGTACTCAGCCAGTGCATTCGACCTGAAAATCAAGCCTGGACAGGGATAGGTTTCGCAGCGACCTGCTTGGTGCAATGCATTGCATCGATGATAAATGCCATTCACGTTGTGCGGATGCTTCTGGCATGCTGCGCACTTGCACACCGTGCTGTAGAGGCATCTTCAACATGGTCAAGCGCAACGATTCAAAAGTGGTGCCATCAACAACTGTCACCAAACCGCCCACAGAGCAGGATATCCAACAGAATATTCAGGATTTTACCCCCAACAACTTCGTGGCCAGAAATTAGAGTAAAGGAGTGCGTGTTCAAGACGCGCGGGGTCTGCGCAACTGCCGCGGCATGGTGAGGATGACGTACGGGCAGCAATGTGTAAAACATGTTACAACAATCCGACCGTCTGTCCAGTTGTACATAGAGAATTGGAATTGATTCAATATACTGTAACATTATTGACCGGTCTGACTGTACACCAAGATGCCACCGACTCACCCGGTCATTCAGGCAATACAGGATGCCATGCCACCGAAGGAACTGAGATGTATAAATTTTATGAGAATGACGTGAAGACTTTGGAGGATGTCAAGGAGTACCTGCGCACTTGGTTCATCGCCAACCAGGGGGGTACTCTTAGAGAGTGGAGCGATGGCGCCCACTACAACATTGGTCATGGGTTTAGACGGGGCTACTGGAGCACCAGGTGTTTGTGACAACGACACCGGCCTCTACATTTTCACATGTGATGTGGAGAAGGAGATTCCTCCGTTTGTCACAGGGGCAGTTCTCTTTCATTCGAGGCCGTAATAGACGATATTGCAACATATTTTTGCGAAGGTGTGGAAGATACACTCGACGGAATACTAAATTAAAACGCTTTCTGGAGTACGGTACCTTATTGCAGTGGAACACCATCATTTGTAGCCCATCAACAACACAGTTGACAATAAAAACGTTTTCCTTGTCCGTCTCAACATGTTTGCTTACAAATTCACGTTGTTTTCGATTCACACCAAAGCGTTCCACCTGACAGTTGTCAACGATCTGCAGGTTTTTTTAGAGATAAAAAAGGGTCCCACTTTACTGTAAGGTTTTAAAGTAGTAGTCTAGTAGGTGCGTCCCACAAATTGCGTCTCCAAACTGTATGAGGGACAACGCCAGAAATAATGCAAATGTGTGTTGTATCGGTGGACAGAAAGCTTACCGGCGGACAGTATGTCGCTTTACATAATATCAAAAGTTCAATTGATGCTACGTATTCACGCAACAGTACCAACGAAATATAATCACACAATCATCATCGATCTCCAAAAAACACGTGAACAAGCCCCGTTTTTCACACGAGACGCTTTACACATCAATCCACTTGTCAACAGTCGCAGGTGGAATGCACGTCCGAATCAAGGTGAGCATCGACAAAGTCGACAAAGTCGATGCTACGCTGCACGAAATCTGACTGTGTCAACGATCTGACAGTGTCAACGATCTGCAGTTTTTTTTTGTATAAAAAGGTGTGTCGCACTTTTACTGTAAGTTTTAAAGTATTCACGGATAAATAATAATGGCATCAGAGATCATCGATATTGTCCTCGATTTCCCACGGATGTGAACGCGATCTTGACCATTTCAGTGTGAACTCAGTTTATTGTCGGGTGGTCATCCAATTCAGTTCTTTGAAACTTTCTGCCGGAGAGAGCACTACAGATTACTCGCACATTGTTGCGCGTTCCGTCCGGACGTCCCACTATCATCGATGTCGGGCACTTTCAAGTTTGTCAGCCGCTGCGCTATCCTTAGAGCGGAGAAGAACTGTGCGAAGCTTCGACCTTATATCTTCCCTACCTTCAAGACCCCGTCAGTTCCCACCGCGATCACACATCCCCAACGTACGATCTTGAGATCGGCCCGAACTACATGCGCGATCTCCCTGACCACCTGCGAACCTCAGACCTCGTTCATTCTCCTCCGACATTGACCACCTGGGCAAATCGGAATGCAGATATCCTTCAAGGTCCTGAAGGAGGCGAAGTTCGACGGACTCCTCATAGTGGACGACATTTTCACTTCAATTCAAACACACATTGCAGCGTTTTGGACGACATCAAGGCAGACCAAGTACCACATCAGCTCGTCAGGTCACTGGTCCGGTACGGGGGCTCGTCATCTTCGCCCGCTGAACGCTTCCGCGTTCGTGGAAAAAGGTGCAACAGTTGCCTACAGTCAACTGAATACTACAGTCGGCGGAACAGTAAAATGAAACATATATCAGATGGAAATAAATGTACGACATCGCCGTTATTAGAATTGGCGTTAAGGAACCTGGTCGCTGACTTGGGTGTGTTAAAAACTTCTGTGTTTACGAAACATCAGTCGTTTTCTACTCTGATGAGGTGGAAACGCATTTGGTGTAAATCCGAAAACGACGTGAATGTTTAAGCAACCTTTTCGAGACGAATTAAGGATTTGTTAAAATCGTTTTTATTGTCAACTCAATGCACAACCACAAGAGGCGTTGTTGCTTTTTCAAAAGTACTCCACAATGTACGATTATCAACTAAAACAGTGTATCGTTTCATAAAACTCATTGGTTTTACAAGAAAAAGGAGCAAACTCCAGTCGGACAGGTGTAAAGGGGACTTAGTTCCACTTGTCAATGAATTTTGTAGTAGACAAAAGGAGACAATCAATGCTGGGAAAATTTTAGTATCAGTTGACGAATGTGAGTTAAGTGAGCGTCTCAAGCCACATTATGGGTATTCCCCTGGAAAGTTTATCTTTAAAACTACTGGTGGGTATACACCACAGTTTGTTGATGGCAGTTTTTTCAGATGGTAGGAAAGAGTTCGTTGTCGAAAGAAAGGATCTGTGAAGAAGACGGGACTTCGTTGCATTTATATTGAATCATTGAGTTTGTGCAAGTAATTCAGTAGTAATAATGGACAATTGCCTGTATCCAAATAAGAAATTGGTCCTCAGTCACCCCGTCAATATTTTGTTACACACCTCCTTTACAGTCCAGAATTCAATGCTATTGAGCTATGCTTCGCTAATAAGAGGAGACTTTCGTCGGTTTGAAACTACATACCGAATGAAACAAAGACGCACGTGTCTGATATGATTCCTTAGCATTCGGCAACCTCACTGATAAAGATTATTATGGGGTTTTTGAAACACGTTTGGAACATTATGTGTATTAAAGCGGTCTGTGACGTATGATTATGAAAGATGGCGACGAAACCTCCGACAGTCGCGAAATTGAAGGAGCTACTGAAATTGGCTGAAGTACCATACTCGTCGAAGTCCAACAAGGACGATCTTGTCCGTTTATGCGAAGACATCGTCTCATCGCCAGAACCCCCCTCCAGAATACAAGATGGTGGAAAAGATGTGTGTCTGAAATGCGCCCTGAAGAAGGCAATGAGAAAAATCATGACAAAGATGAAGAATTCGGTAAGTTTAGGGAGCATGTGGACCAGCTCGTCATGTGGTGAGCCGCATGTTACGGCGGTCCAGTCTGGCGTGCTGACTATTCCACATCTACGAGTCTATTAGAGAAAGTCTGGATATTCCAGACCTGTACAACATGAAAGATACCTACTGGAAGGATTGGCTCCGTACGGGGGTAGACAGAATCTTCCCTGATGAGGAAAGCAAGATATCGTACAAGCTGTGAAGGAAACTCCATCGGCGATGTAATTGGTAATGACGACGCTGACTGCATCAAGTCCTATCGATCTTATTTTCGATCAGGTATTGAACTATGCAGGTAACACCATTGAGCACTGTCGTGTCAAACAACGCATGGGTTCCTTGATACCACGTCTGGCCAGACTCACTCCACCACTTGATAAATAAATTAAATGCCCCGAAGACGCTGGACACATCGAAGATCATATGGGGATACGACGTGATGCAGGCTATTCAGCAAGAAGTCCGAACATGGAAGGGATGGCCAGAAGTCTGTTCAAGAGTACGTCAAATGAAGGTTAGGGAGATTGCTGAGTGTTCCAGATGGAAGTCGAGTTTATGCATAACTATGGGCAAAGACATGGACTTTCCGACCAATAATATAAGACACGGTTGGAGGATATGGATGCACGTCGTATCCGATTGATGCCCATCTTCAATGTCCAAGCGGGTGCATGTTCGCCTTTGACGCTGAAGACCCTCGTGAACCTGTTCAGGAACATGTTCCCCAATGACCAGAAACATTCGTTGAGCTTTCCAAGTGGGAAAATGTAAAGAATCCCGACAGCTTCATGTTGCCCCAGAGCCTGCACAGAAGAAGAAAAAATCATGTGGTCCTGGGAATGGGAGGCATACAAGTCGGTCCTGAAAGCAGTACGATGATGATGTTAAGGATATCAAGGCTACTGACGAGTACAGACATGCAAAGGGTTTGTATAGACACGCTTGTGAATACGCCCGAAAACAGTCGCAGGTTCCTTCTTCAGAAAACCACCTGTCAAGAATGGAAGTGGGTTTTCGACTTGAGCATCTGTACTGACGGAGTCTCTTTGAGCATGCAGTACAGCAAAGACAGTACAGGTCCTTGTCTCAGATCTGAAGAAGGACCTGTAAAGAAGCCTCGTAAAAGAAGAAGGTATCAAGATCTGCGGAAAAAATACGATGGCTCACTTAAAACGAATATATAGCCCGATAAACACGTCGTCATGGGTGTGGACCCAGGACGGAGCAACATCGCTTACGGTAACGTATTTGGCAGACGATAAAATAAGACATGGAACGCTGACACGTGGTGCATTTACCACAAGTCGTAAGGGTATCAATAAGCAGACAAGCAGAAGGAACTGCGTTTTGTGACATGATTCCTATGTGGGAGTCTCTGCGTGAAAATGGAGCAGTTCTGAGTACATCGAGGACGGATAAGATCTCGCGTACTTGTCAATTACGCTAAGTTTTTCTGACGAGTGGTGGAGATTCTTAGGCTTTGCGACGCATGCGAGAATCCCGTGACAACTTGCAGCGTTTACATCGGAAAACGAAGGTCAAAGACTTTCTGGCGGACGGTATCAGCGGTGCAAAAATGATGAAATAACTTCCTGATATGAAGGTTTGCGGCCTACGGATCTTGCCACACGAAACTGAAGCCTACTACTGGGAAGAAGTTGCAATTCCATGGGCCATGTGTCGCATCGTGGTAAAAGTAATTTTCAAAGAGGACAGTGTTCTGTGACAGATAGTTCAAACGACTCCTTCATGGTCGGTGGAGAGGTAATATGAAAAAAGACGTGTTTTACAAAAGATCCCAAGTGTTTTGTTTCCAGAGAGTCCGTGAAGGGCAGTTGTGGTGGTTGACGTTTTGTCAACGAATATCGGAAAAACGATGAAAACACACACACATACAACGGCGAACCAGTTAGGGGTTAAAGTAAAGCGTAGGACAAAGGCGCACAAAGAGAGACACAGGAGGGGTGATTTGGCCACTTCCCTTGTCGATTCTCAAAATCGATCAAGCGGTACGCAGAGGTTACGAGGACTGTGACTTCCTCCGAAATATGCATGTTACTCGCACTGAGCCATCGCTCTTTCTGGCTCTCTACAAATCGCAAGGCTGCACTGGGATGGAACTGCATGGGTCTAAGGCACCGACCTCTTACCATTCGCCACAAGCGCTCTGTTGTTGTTGATTGAATAAAACTCGTAATTGTTGTAGACACCACTACGGCCCCTCCTATCCGGTGTGCGACCAGACATTGATGGTTACACCGCAAGGTGTACGTACACTCCAGAACAGCGGTCATTTTGTATTCCCGTCGAGTGTAAAAAACACATACTCAGACGTAACACCAACTGCGCACACTGCACAACCTTCACTAAATAACTTCCTTCATCTGGAGGAGCACTCCACATACATCCGACCTGCCGCTGATCTACATTATAATTGCATTGCTTGTTCGCTCCGCCCACGCCGACACAGAACGAGCAGTACCTTGCAAAAAGAATGTAGGGTGCTTTTCAACTTCGTGCACGATCTCCGTGGAAGACTGGTAGCCCGAATGATGCCAAGCCTGTGAGGTGGTCGTCAGAGGGGATGCCTAAGAAATCCGAGAGCCCCGAGGACCCGTGGAGCGGGAACCTGTGGAGACGTGGTATGCCGAATGATTCCAAGCCTGTGAGGGTCGCCGAGGGTGTCGAAGAAATCGTACACAACCTGTGAAGTAGTAAGGGTAGGCCTCAAATCTACCGAAGACCTGCCTTACGCATCTGGCTTGAACATTTTAGGTTTTAGCTCCGGACAGGGGGTGGGTTGTTGGGGGAACTGTATGTTGTTCATTAACGGCGTAAAACCGAATCAATTTTTTTTTTTGCATACAAATGTCCTGACAGCCCTTCTTGCTGCTGCATGAACTTTTCCCTTAAACCGCGTCAGAAAGCAAAGCCCTACAACCCTCTCAGCCTCAGTTCACACCCAAGAACAGGCTTACCAATGGGGCGTGCACATTTGGTACAGGCCCTGGTGTCTTTTTTAGATGCTTGGCCATTCGTTCAACTGGGGATATATTCACATTTACACGCACGGGTGTCCCAATTTTTTTTTTAGAACAGTATAACAAAAAAGAGGCAGGAGTCAACTATGGTTTTACAGAGACTTGAGACAAACAGCTCAAAGAACTTTACTGAAGACATTGATTTTCTCGCCACATGCTGCTCCTATTCGCGGTTGTTGTTGTGGCCGGTCTGTCAAAAGCAAAGTATAATCGACAGAGTACGCAAGTACAAGTTGTATTCTTGGTCAAGCGTCCTCTTTGGTCTTTTCCATGTCAATAGTTTCAACTACTGCCGCCAGAGACGAGAAGAGAAATGAAAAAATGATGGCAACCTGTTCACCACACGTCGACTCGCTGAACGTATCGACATTGCCTGGACTATTGCTCGCTCGACAGAAGATGGTTCGGATAGAAACGGCAATAGCTAGTAGTCGACAGTACAACCGGCAGACCGCATGTAGGGTTACATCGTCAATTGCCGCGGAAAGAAAACAACGAATCGAATATCGAAAATACAGTACTAGGCAGCCCTCCGCTCAAAAATATGCAATACATGAGAAAGGAATTGCAAAACTTCAATGGTCAGCTCTGAAAGCCTGAATGCGCAAATTACAATTATTGAAAACAACTTCGACTCTTGATAAGTAACGATGAGTCCGGAACGACACGACAATACAGGGATCATTGAAAGTCTCAATACAAATGGAATGACGATGGACCGTATTATTTTCGACCACCGTACGGACAACACTGTACATGTCGTAAAATCGCAAAGAGTACACATTTACAGAATTCCCTATAATTTCCAACCTCGAATGGAGGCAGGACAAGCAACCTCACACGTCCGCGTTCAATCGCACTCGAATGGAGTGTTCTGGCATCATGCGGAATGAACAATGTCTACTTCCGGTCAGGCACCGAGATGAAATCTGATCCACGTTCACTAAGGTATCTTAGCGTCATTTGTAAATCCGCTACGCAGTATCGAGTTAACAGTTGTGGTAGTGCCCGCACGAACATTATGAGAAACGGAGAAGAGATCGAAACATTTTGCATCCCCTGATACATTGCCGCGTTGTGAGGAGTCAGGTTTTTTCATTAAGTCAAAAGGTCCCAGCAGCCGCTACTACTAATCAGATGTCTGGACAATTTGGGTCTAAGTACAAGATTGGAATGAAATTGTAATATGCGCACCAGAAATCGCAATAATTAAAACGTAAAAATATGGAGCACAAACAAAAACTCATTGAATGTAACATGTATGTTGTAGGTGTAATAATCTACAAATTTAAAACGCATTAAGTCACACGCAATCACTTGTTCTCCCCCCCTCAATTAAATAAACAACATCTCCCTCCAATATCTACATATTATCATATCCTGAAATATATCATCATCATTGTCCTCAAACCGGCCGTCCCTCATCATCGCAACAGCATTCGTCAGCAGCATCACGTTTTCCTTAGGGAGTCATCGTACCGGATCCCAGTATATACTTCCACCTCCAAAATGCACCTGCGATGAATCCACAAGCTGCAAAAGCAGCTATAATTACCAACAGCAGTGACTGAAACCGGCCTTCAAGTAGTCCATGATCTGTGACGTTGGCAGATTTGTTCATCGTTGCAATTGTTGTTTGGTTCATCCTCAATCTTTGAACGTTCCGAAACCTGTTCCTCTCCATATCCGGCCTTACGCCTTCTTGTGAAGATCTTGGAAATCTTCCGCTTCGGCGACGATTAATAGCCTTACTTCACACGAAGCTGGTTGAACTCTTCTGAAGCATTAAAAACCTTGCCACCAGCGGCTTGCCACAGCGCCTGCCACCAGCGCCTTGCACCCCAGGCCATTGCCAACCAAGCAGCCTTGCCACCAGCGGCATGCATCAGCCCGGCCTTGCCATAACACCTAGTATGACTACACTGTTTCACCACCCGGCCTTTCCAACAGAGACCTTTCGAGAAACGGCTTTCCACAACCCGGCCTTTCCAACACCTTACCTGGTCACCGAACGCTTTCCAACAGAGACCTTTCAGAAACACAAGGGCTTTCCAACAACGGGCCCTTATCCAACCATCCTATCTGGTCACTCAACGCTTTCCAACAGAGACCATTTTCTAGAACGGCCTTTTCCAACACTACCTGGTCCACGCAATACGGCCTTTCCACAGGACCTTCTAGAAGACGGTATTTCAACAACCGGATTCCAGCAGAGGCTTACCAACAGAGGCATTTCCAACAACGATCTTGCAAGCAGAGGCCCTTTCACAACGGTCTTGCAAGCAGAGCCTTTCGGATGCGGTCTTGACATCATCTGGTTTTTACCAGCAAATAACTGAGACATCATTTGTTCACTGCAATACGATCGTTCCTGCAGCGAGTTTCCGGTAATATTATTTTGTAGAGGCTTCCTATAAAACTGGATGATGGCGATTTTGATTAACAACCATGGTTTTGTTATAAGAGTACAGCTTTACATGATGAGATCCGTAATATGGATCTGAGACCCGGGTCTTCACTGGAGGACGGACGTCGCATCGCATAGCGGCCTGCCGCAAATTCCTCGTATACGTCGACGGCGCGCATACAATTGTGACCGTTCAGGACACGTTAAAGGTTTTTATATTCTCCTTTCCGCAGGTCTGTAGTGCTGCGGTCAGAGGACGGATGCCTGCTGTGGTGCACGAAAAATATTGCGCCCTTGTGCACCGCTGTCGCTTGATCGAGCAGGTGCAAAGCGTATCCCGAAGCGATCATTTGAACCACCTTATGACTTGTCCCTGTTAGTTCGCCGAACAGGGAGTGCGATATATAATCGTCCATCTAACAACGGGTTCGCCCGAAATGTGCGTCTACATGAGGGATAGTCGGTATCTCTGATTGAAAGTACCATGAGGATGTCGGCATCTGATTGAGTCAACAGATCTTGCGGAGATCGTTGTGATGGGTGTTTTTGAATCGGAGGAACAGTCACTCTGTGTCTGGAGTGGAAGAGCCACATATATAAAAATAACGAAAGGAATTCGGATAATGATGAAACAACATACAATTTATCAACTTTTAATCGCATTGTATGTGACGCGGACGGCCTTGGAAAAATATCAACCATATTTTTTGGAATGCTTCACTTTAAGTGTACATTACAGTTGTCCATTTAGTCACTGGGTGAAACGTTCTCTTGTAGTAATTTGCTGTAGCTTATTGTTACACGAAGAAAGTACAAAAATCCTTAACATTACTGAATAACCTGAAGATATCTCGTGGTACCGCGAATTTGAATTTAGACGGTATCGTCAGTAAACCTTTTTGGCAGATCAGAAAAGACCCTTACGAGTACGGAGTGGAAATTCGTCATGAACAGCAAAGAAACTTAAAGGTTTTCGGCGGAGACACATCTCGTTGGCACACATCAAGTCCAACTGTTCGTCCGGGTTTCTTTAACGTAAGGAGCATGACTGCAGAGAGTGTTCTGATCATATGCGTGAGGCGTTTATTACTCCTAAATTGTCGCCAAGATCATATTCATTCTTAATACAAACTCTACAAACCCGTGGAAGCTAGGAGAAAGAATGTTTACTATGGGCACGCCATGTTGGTCTCTTATATGGTTCATTAGGCGATACAAGTACGTTTTCAATAATTCACCAGACGCAGATCGTTGCTTTGGGCAACGTAGGGGGGGGGGGTGCAGCAAGTTTATAGAGGTTGCTGAAAATATTCTCGAGTCTCGCCTCTGATTGTAAAACCGTTCACGTCTTTCCCCAATATAATAACAGGGGGGGGGGGGGCAGGGGGGGGGGGGGTTCGAGGAAGCTTCTCGGCAGAAACGCCGAGAGGGTCACTCTCTCCCCAAAGTACTGTGGATGGAAGCCATCAGGGAATGTCCTGAAGTGGGTCCCCATCGATCCTCTTGAGGTATAATATAGGTCAGCGATGTGGTAGAGTACAAGGACGCTTGATAGCACTTAAGCCATAGTCGAACTCGACAAGAGCATGCTTGAGAAATGTCCGCGATACGCGAGAGTCCGACGTTATTCCAAGTGTTGTCATGTACAAAATGGGCATGGAAATCACATACCAAATCCGGAACTCAACGATTTGTGCCACTATGTGTGCGTGAAGGCTCGCTCTAATCGTCGTCCATTTTGCAATTAGAACTCTGAAGCCTGTCGGATGTAATCCTCTAGGACGCGACGTTGACACTGTCCGAGGTCGTCTACACGACCTCGATCAACTTGCATCACATATATACCAATTTGCGCCCGCGGTCCGAAAAGAGTTCACCAAATCTCCTGCGCAGCTTCGGCGGAACATGGTTTTAGCTTGGCCATGCCATGTAAAGCATCGAACATCGTCATAGCCTTTCGGTTTCGTCACCAGACGCTTACACTTGAAAGACGAAGCCTTCTTGTAGCAAGCCCCTTGGCCTCTCTAAGAGATGAATCTGAAGGGATGCCGTTCCTCAAAGCATTGCTGCAAGCTGCTCGAATACCGAACACAGGGTCCGCTCCTTTGTACGTCATCCGAGTTCAATAATGGTACCGTTGGATATCGCGGTGAACGACGCTGCTTGGCCTCTGCCACCTCATGTGCTATAGGCGAGATTGAACGGGTAGAGCTATGTGCCCTGGAGCCCGAATGACGGCGTAAACCTGAGATGTTGGGATATAAGGACTGTTTGAAGGCTGGACAGCAAACGAGCGTCATGTACTGACCGGCTCTACCCGCCTTGCCTCGTCTCCGACTGACGGTCCGAAGAACCGCACTATCAGCACCGGTAGTCGATAATGCGTTCCCACGTGTGGCAATTCACCTGGCAACGGTCACCATACCATCGAGCAAAGCAAGTGTGTCGACTATTTGCAAAAGACGCACGGAGCATGAAATTGTTGATGAGACGCAACGAATAAGCAGATGGTTATTGTCTGATCCTTGCGATCGATGCGTCTGTTCGCGAAATGGACAAGATCTACTCCCATGGAAGCACGGTCCACCGGGATCGTTCGCGTTCACCCACTGTGCGCGGGCCATAAATCAAAATCGGATGGAAATGACCTAACAAAATCGCTAGGATTTGTTGTCGTGTAACAAATGTATTGAGGCAGCCTTGTTTGGTGGT
>JAJSRW010000564.1:0-31336 GCA_022414725.1 Microglena sp. YARC
ATGAAGGAGGGAGATCAGGCACCTGTGGTGTTGTGTGTGGGTGTGTGTGTTTTGAGGGGTGTGGTGTGTATACGTGAAAGTGAAGTGTTGTGTGAAGGGTGAAAGGTGGGCGTGTGGGGGGCAATTTTTTTGGGGAAATGATCATGAATTTTAATATGGAAAATGGGTAAAAAACCAATTGGGTTTTTTTTTTTTTTTTTTTTTTTTTGGGAACAAGGAAAAAAAGGCCCCAATTTGGGCCGGCCAGCCGTTGGTTGGGCCTTTTTCCAACTTATGCAGGGGGCGGTCAGCCATGCCAAACCTTTTTTGTGTGTGGGTATGTGTGTAAATTGTGGGGTGTGGGGTGTGGGGTTGGTTGTGTGTGTGTGTGTGTGTGTTGTGTGGTGGTGGGAGTGTGGGTGGGTGGTGTGTGGTGTTGTGTTTTTTGTGTGGGTGTTTGGTATGTGAGTAAAGGTGTGTGTGGTGGGTGTAAGTGGTGGGGTGGTGTGGTTTAAGTGTGTGGGTGGTGGTGGGGTAAGTGTGGGGTACAGTGTGGTTGTTGGGTGTGTGTGTGTTGTTGAATAGTGTGGTGGTGTGTGTGGGTGGTGTGAAAGTGTTGTGTTTGTGTGTGTGTGTGTGTATGTGTGTATGTGTGTGTGTGCGGTAAGTGGTGTGTTTGTGTGTAAGTGGTGTGGTGTGGGTGGTAAGTGGTGGTGTAAAATGTGTGGTGGTTTGTAAGGTTGGTGTGTTGTTGTAAGTGGTGTGGTGTTGTATGTGTGTGTGTTTTTGTTAAGTGTGTTGGTGTGGTTTGTGTGTGGTTGTGGTGGTGTGGTGTAAGTGTGTGTGTGTGTTGTGGTTAAAGTGTGAGTGTGTGGGTAAGTGGTGTAAGTGTGTGTGTGGTGTGTGTGTGATAGTGATAGAGATAGATGGTGTGAAAATTGGTGTGTGTGTGTGTGAGTGTGTGTGTGGTGTGTGTGTGGTGGGTAAGTGTTGTGTATGTGTGTAAGTGTGTGCGTGTGTTTTTGTGTGTGTGTTTGGTGTGTGTTGTGTGTGCGTGTGTGTGCGTGGTGGTGCTGGCGTGTGTGTGTTGTGTGTGTGTGGTGTGTGTAAGTGTGTGTGTAAGTGTGGTGTGTGTTGTGGTGTGTGTGGTGTGTGTGGTGTGTGTGTGGTAAGTGTGTGTGTGTGTGTAAGTGTGTAAGTGTGGTGTAGTTTGTGTAAGTTGTGTAAGTGTGTAAGTGTGTTGTGTATGTGTGTGTGTTGTAAGTGTGTGTGTGTGTAAGTGTGTGTTGTGTGTAAGTGTGTGTGTTTGTGTTTGTGTGTGTGTGTAATGTGTGTGTGTGTGTGGTGTGTGTGTGTGGTGGTGTGTTTGGTGTAAGTGTGTGGTTTGTGTGTGTGTGTAAGTGGTTGTGTGTGTAAAGTGTGTGTGTGTGTTTTGTGTGGGTGTGTGTTTGTGTGGTGTGTTGTGTTTGTGTAAGTGTATGTGTTTTTGTTGTGTGTGTTGGTTAAGTGTGTTGGTGTGTGGTAAGTGGTGTGTGTGTGTTTGTGTGTGTGTGTTTGTGTGTGTGGTGTGTTGTGGTGTGTGGTTGTGTGTGTTGTGGTGTGTTGTGTGTGTTGTTGTGTGGGCTTTCATGTGTAATGCGTGTTTTTCATCTGTTGGTGTGTATGGGTGGGTTTATGTGCTGTATGTTTTGTGTGTAATGCTGTGTATGTTGTGTGTGAAGGTGAGTTTGGTGGCAAATTGATCATTTGTATTTTTAAAATATGTTTGGTAGGCCAGAATAGTGACTAAGGGAAGCTATTGGCGCAGTGGCAGCTGCAACTTGTTTGTCAGAGGACAGGCAGCGACTAGACAACCTGTTTTGTGTGTGTGTGGGTGTGTGTGTGTGAATGGTGGCGGGTAGGGAAATTTTGATAATATATATGCATAATGCCGCCTCGACATCCGCATTTCCGGTTCGCCAGACCCTACTTACACGCGCACACTCACCTAACCCACACAATTGCTCCAGGTGTGCAGCCTGCAGCCTGAAACATTCCCGATTCCCACACCCACCCACTGTGTACCAACCCACGCTGCGCACACATCTGAACACAACCACACACACACAGGAAATTCACACGCTCAACATACTGCTCCAGGTTGTGCAGCCTCACCATTCGCCGTTGCATTCCCACACATCCCCACTCAACCCCCATAACTGCACCTTCCACCCATGGCGAAACACTCACACAGATACTGCACCTAAACCCCAGCAGCAAAGCACTAACAGCCACACACACAGGAGGCTCACGCTTAAAACCCAGCACAAACACTAACACACACACAAGAAACATGCACCCTTAAACCCCCAGCACAAACACTACAACAACACACAGATACACACACACAGAAACTCACCTTAAACCCCCCAGCAGCAGAAACACCAGCACAGAACACAACAACAACAACAAACTAGACAATCCAAACCTAAACCGGCCAGCAGCAAACACAAAGCAGCACCACAGAACACACAACACAGAGGCTCACGCTTAAACTACAATAAACTGCTCGCAGGGTTGTGCAAGCATCTCCAGCCATTCCGCCGTTGGCCGATAAATGATCTGTGCAGCTCCTCCCCGTGCCTCTTGGCTAACTTTCAGACAGCCACTAGCTCCTCCTGCCAAAAGTAAACCCAGACGTAATATTCAAGTATTCAAAAGATTATTGTAATTCCAAAGAGTTGGAACCATATCCACTTTCAGACCACCCCACAATGCTTCTTCTGCAGTAAATAAACCCAGACTAGATGAAATTCAGAATTCAAAAAACTTGATGCAAAGGTGGAACGATGCACTTCATGACACTGGCCAGCTTCTCCCAAGGCAAATAATACGCCAGGGACTTGGGGTTGAATTCATATTCAAAAATTGGGAATTCAAAAGCTGAAACGGATCCACTTCAACACTGGGCCGAGCATTCTTTTCTCCGGGCAAGGGCAGAATAAACTCAGACTTGAATTCATTTCAAAAAAATTGAATTCAAGGGTGAACGGGATTGATCAGCAGGTCACGGGGCCACGCAGAGCTGCCTCCTGCAGGTAAATATAAACCCAAGACTTGATTCCAGTTGCAAAACCTTGAATTTCGGAAGTGGAGACGGAATCACTTCAGACAACTGCATAGCTTCTCCTAAAAGGGCTAAATAAATCCAGGACTGAATTCAAATTCAAAACTTGAATTCAAAGTGTAACAATCACGGTCTGACTCTAACCAGCGTCCTCCTGGGTAGGCTGCAATAAAACCTCATTGACACAATTCAAATTAAAGAAAAATCAAGATTCAAAGTGAACGATCAGTCAAGACACACCGAAGCTTTCTGCCTGCAAAAAATAAACCGCAGACTTTAAATTCCAAATTAAATTCAAAAAATAATATTATACTGTTATTTACTGAGGGGGGGGCAAGAAATGAAGTCTGCGTAATCGGCACCTTCGCAATTAGGATAGAGCCTATCCTAACTACATAAAAACAAAGTTTTTTTTTAGCCTAAAATAAAGTTGTTACAAAAGTTAGAGGTGTCCAGAGGAGTTTTTTTTCAACCAAAGCGCAAAATCTTGAACTTCGTGGCGATAAATCACGTTTGGGGGCAGCCCGGCATGAAGAGATGTAAGTAGCATAGACTGATGGGGCCTTTTAAAATATCGTTCGGGAATACCCCCATCCTGTTAGGGGGGGGGGGGGTGTTTAGGGTGAGGTAATGTGGGTTTTAGGAGGGGGGGGGGGGGGGGGGGGGTTAAAAAAAACCCGTTTTAGCCCAACTTTATGTTTCGCCGCCTCTTTTTGTATGAAAAACGTCACAATTCCAACTCCATCTGAATCGGACACCATATCGAAGGTGCGGTCGCAAATCTGTCTTTCCTGCCGCTCCCCCTGGTTATTTATATCAAAGGGCTGATCTCATGGTTGTCTCCCAAGGATGATCCTTTAGCCTAGAAATACGAATATACATAAATTATTAGTCATTCTATTTTAAATATTAATTTCTCTCACCGGCTGATCTCCAAGGTCATGGCTTCCAAAGATGGTCCTTCAGCCTATAGAATACGATTGTACAAACCATTAATTACATAAATCATTATTATGATTATTATGGTAATTATTGTCTTATACTATAAAGCATCAAGGCTGGTCCCGTCTAAGGGTTCGTTCTTAAGGGGTTCGGACTAGGAAATGACGATTATAGACATATTAAGAATTGATTTTATTATGTAATTAATTATTTATTATTAGCTAGTACGGGTTAGCCGTGGTGGCCTGGTGGCCATCCCCCGCACCCAGGCATGGGTCCTAGTCTGGTCCTGGCTTACCATAACGGTAAACGCTTGTATGCCACCCCGCCCCCCCGCTCCCCCCCCCCCCCCCCCCCTCGCTCCCCTTAAAACACAGTCAAGAAATCAGGCCATCTCAAGCCCCTTGCTCGACGCTCCGACTGCCGTCCTCTCCCCACCCAGCAACACTTGTTGCTCCCTACGCTATTCCCCATTCTGCTTGGCAGGTTGGTGGGGCCTCCAGCCCTGTCACTACACAATCCCCGCTCCCCCCCCCCCCCCCCCCATTGCTGACCTCTCGGCCTACCCTCACCCACCACCCATCCATACGCACTCTCTTTCTCTTCACCTTACCCCACCAGCCGCTCCCTTCCCCAACCACCAACACGCACACACAATCTTCTTCTCCCCTACTCGTACCCTTGGACACTTCACCCTGTGGGATTCAATTGCGTGCAGAAAGAGGGACCCCGCTGTGCTTCGAACCTACCAACATTGCGAGCGGCTCAGATTCCGATCGCCCCGAGAACACCGGACCGGTGCAATTGCATGGCTACTAAACCTGCAGCTTCGGTCTTCTCGTACAGTGCCCCAGTCGAGACTCGGTCAACTCAGAACAGCAAAAATCGCAGCAACGTACTTCATATTATATACAACGAAAAGAGGGGCTTGCAAAGATGGATGGTCGTGGCAAGCGCGGAGAGTGTCCAGGGGACGGAATGGCCATGGCTATCTGAACAAAGGTAATTAATCGGCAACTGGGTTGCCACTCACTACGAATGTGATGAGATGGCATGGCAAAATTGCATCGGCTGAGATGAATGGTGGTGGCAACGCTCGCAAACGGAGAAAAAAAGCATCACGATATGAAGGTCTGGCTTGATTATGATCCTGGCATAACTCCTCAGGCTGGGCAGCATAGTCTTGGCGCCTGCTGATTGGTTACCAGCTTCGTGTTCCTCCTCAGGCACGGTAGCTCGTTCCTGACTCCTTGCAAGATTACCAGCTATGACGTATGCGCCAGCCAGCGCGGGCATCACGTCGACGGCTTGTGTTGGCGCTATTTACCTGGTCTTCCTTGCTCTGGCAAAGCCTCGCTTTGAGCGCTGGCTGGCGGGGGCGTTGCGGGGGCCCTCCTGCCCCATTAGGACCGTTGGCATGCATCATGGTCGCAATATCCGTGAAGAACTGAAAGCTATTATTCCGCGAGCGGCCTATGCAAAGCCATATGAGGGTGTCGGCTGGGGTGGGACGCTGCGCGAGGAGAGGGATCTTCTGATTCTAAAAATGTCTTTGCCTTCATAGTAAATCGGAGGCAGTTGTGGACATGGGGCTATGAGTGCGCGCGCTTTTTAGCTTAGCGGGGAATCTGCAGTTTTGTATTTGAAAATTCCCGCTAGGCGGGGAGTTTGCCTAGTTGGGGTGAACCGAAAAGTCCGGGGTTGCAAAGTCGGTTACACTTCGCACGCCCCCCATGGCACGTGGGCACGCGATGATGACACCACCACGACCACCCACGGACCACCACGACCACCGCGACCACCGCACGACCATGATTTCTTTATATATATAGATTATTACATACATTATTATTATAATATGACACTTTAATTTCTGCTCGCCGAACGGCTGATCTCCAAGGCCGTCTTCCAAGGATGGTCTTTCCAGCCAATAAATATGAATATTACATTATTATTACATAAATTATTATTATTATTATCATCATCATCATTTTTTTTTTATATTATGTTATTGTTATTGTTATTTTACTATAATATTTATTATATTACAAGCACCAAGGGTGGTCTTCCAAGGGGAGGGGTCCTTTAGCATATACATATGATTTATTTACATTATTATTACATAAATCATTGGGGTTATAATTATGTAATATTATTTGTGTTATTATTATTATTGGTGGGTTAGCCCTAGTGCAAGCAAGCGGGCTGGCCTTCTCTACATCATGCCTTGTAATAAGGCACACTATTTTTTTTATTATTTCTCTCACCGGCTGATTTCCGAGGTTGTCTTCCAAACATGGTTTTTCAGGTTCCTTTGACCTGAAAGCATCGGCACACTGTGTTTAGCTAAAATTAATGGTGTTGTTGGTGTTGTTGGTGTTGGTGTTGGTGGATTAGCATCCTGGATAATTAAAACAAATCCCCCCCCCACACACACACACACACACACAACACACACACACATCACAAGGCAAAACAAATGGCCCAGATCGGCACACTGTTTTTAGCGGGCATCCTGGATAATGAAAAACAAATCCCCCCCCCCCACACACACAACACAACACCCACACACACACACGCACACACACACACACACAAATCATGAAGCAAAACAAATGGACCCATCGGCGCACTGTTTTTTAGCGGGCATCCTGGATAATGAAACAATCCCCCCCCCACCCCCACCCCACCCACCCACCCACCCACACAAATCATGAAGCAAAACGAATTAAACCCATCAGCACAACATGGTTAGTGGGTACTCTGGCATCATGAAGCAAAGCCCCCCCCCCCCCCCCCCCCCCCTCTCTCCACACACACACACCCACACACACATCATGAGGGGAAAAGAATCAACGCATTTCCCACAACTTGGGTTAGTGGGGCACCCTGCATCATGAAGCAAATCCCCCCCCACACACACCCAACCACCACCACCACCACCACACCACACACCCACACACACATCATGAGGGGGGGGGGAATCAACGCATTACCACTTGGTTAGTGGCACCCTGCATCATGAAGTAAATCCCCACCCCACCCCACCCCCACACACCCCACACACACATCACGAGGGGAAAGAATCAACGCAGGACCACAACTTGACTAGCGGGCATCCTGCATCCTGAAGCAAATCCCCTGCCCACACACTCACACCACAAAGCAAAAAAGATTGAACCAGCACAGCTTGGTTAGTGAGCGTCCTGTTGTCGACAAACAATTAAAACATAA
This sequence comes from Microglena sp. YARC, assembly GCA_022414725.1. Classification (NCBI taxonomy): domain Eukaryota; kingdom Viridiplantae; phylum Chlorophyta; class Chlorophyceae; order Chlamydomonadales; family Chlamydomonadaceae; genus Microglena; species Microglena sp. YARC. The sequence continues at coordinate 7,262 of JAJSRW010000564.1, forward strand.
CACATATATGTACTCATTACCCCACCACATCACTCATCACCCCACCACATCACTCATCACCCCACCACATCACTCATCACCCCACCACATCACTCATCACCCCAACACATCACTCATCACCCCAACACATCACTCATCACCCCAACACATCACTCATCACCCCACCACATCACTCATCACCCCACCACATCACTCATCACCCCACCACATCACTCATCACCCCAACACATCACTCATCACCCCACCACATCACTCATCACCCCACCACATCACTCATCACCCCACCACATCACTCATCACCCCACCACATCACTCATCACCCCACCACATCACTCATCACCCCACCACATCACTCCTCACCCCACCACATCACTCCTCACCCCACCACATCACTCATCACCCCACCACATCACTCATCACCCCACCACATCACTCATCACCCCACCACATCACTCATCACCCCAACACATCACTCATCACCCCAACACATCACTCATCACCCCAACACATCACTCGTCACCCCAACACATCACTCATCACCCCAACACATCACTCATCACCCCAACACATCACTCATCACTAGAAAACAGCTACAAATATTATTGTTTGAAAAGCTCATGATTGAAAGTAATAATAGCTATTGAAAGTAATAATAATATTAGTTTTAAAAATAAATTCAAAATTCTGGTAAGACAGCTTGTTCATCTAATATTACCCAACAATCACTTATATTATTAATTCACTAATATTTACTAACTTAGCATTTCCCTACTTATCACCCATGAATCTCCTCACATCACCCACCACCAACCACACATCACCCATCACACTCCACCCATCACACTCCGAACATCACCCACCACCACCCACAAATGACTCATCACACACCACCACCCACCCATCACCCATCACACACCGAACATCACCCACCACCACCCACACATCACCCACCACCACCCACACATCACCTATCACACTCCGAACATCACCCACCACCACCCACACATCACCCATCACACTCCGAACATCACCCACCACCACCCACACATCACCCATTACACTCCGGACATCACCCACCACCACCCACACATCACCCACCACCAACCACACTCCACACATCACACTCCACACATCACCCACCACCACCCATCACACTCCACACATCACCCACCACCACGCATCACACTCCTCACATCACCCAACACCACCCACACATCACACTCCACACATCACCCACCACCACCGATCACACTCCACACATCACCCACCACCACCCACTCATCTCACATCACCACACCAACCACAACTTCACCCATCACACTCAACACATCACACTCCAGACATCACCCACCAAACCACCCACATCATGACACCACACACTCACACACACCCACACATCACCCACACAATCACCCACACCCACACATCACCCACCACCACCCACACATCACACTCCACCAACCACACATCACACATCACACTCCACACATCACCCATCACACTCCACACATCACCCACCACCAACCACACATCACTCACCACCAACCACCCATCACCCATCACACTCCACACATCACCCACTACCAACCACACATCACCCATCACACTCCACACATCACCCATCACACTCCGCACATCACCCACCACTAACCACGCATGACCCACCACACTCCACACGTCACCCATCACCAATCACCCATAACCCTCCACACATCACCCACAACCAACCACACACAAGTACATGACCCATCACCCTCCACACATCACCCACCACACACGACCCTTCACCCACCGTTCATCAAATCATCACCCACCACCAACCACCCTCCACATACCACCCATAGAACTCCACATACCACCCATCACACTCCACATACCAACCATCACACTCCACATACCAACCATCACCCACCACCAACCACACATCACCCACCACATATGTCCACCCATATTATCCTTCACCATCCCCTCCACCCTAGCCATAGACAGTGCCACAACTATAACCCATGGCACCTGCCCCTCCTTACCCCCCTCCAATCCTCCATAGCCCCCACCCCACCCCCCCACCCCCACCCCACACACGCACACACCACACACACTCGCGCACCCAAACATATTTTTGAAGAACGCTGTGCAGGTCAGCTGACGACGTCGACCGGCTCCAATACGTCCACTGCTATGGCTCCCAACCGGACTGCTCCGATCGCTTTCCCTTCGTGTAACGGAGGGACCCGTAGAGAGCCTGGTAGTCATCGATGACCGCGCGACTGACCCCCCCACGGGTCTGCAGTGCAACGCCTGATGCCGCAACATCGTTTCCTGGCTCTCTCACAAAATCCGTGGGAAAGGTAGGGATTCCGGGCACAACGGTAGACCGTGTCAGTAGCTTTGGGTGGGGAGGGGGGTCGTACTGCATTGGATGTACCGGAGATTCGAAGCCTATGAGGCCGCAGGCCGCCCAACCACACGGTCCGAAGGGTCGACCAGGGTTGTTCAGGACGATACGTCCTCCGTCGAAGACGTAACGTCGATGGGTCCGTTGCGTCGCAGGACGCAACGTGGGGAGGGTTGGTCGGCCCTTGACGGCAGACCTACGCAACGATGACTCCGGAAATTGTCGAAATCGGTTAGAAATTGACGGAAATAGGTTGACGAACGGTCAGTAGCTTGGCATCTCGCCCAGCAATGGTCGAAAAGTCCCTCCGGCAGCCTGCATCCTGTTCAGGGTTGTTAAAAAGGTGGTCAGGTTGATGAACAGGTGTTCAGGGTGTTCAACTATTCCCCGCTCACATGGTTAAACTGGTGTTCAGGGTGGTGCACTACCCTTTTTAGCATGTTCAAATAGTAAACACCTGCATGTTCAATTAGCTAGGGTAGTTAAACACCCGACCCACTCAAACACCACGAACACGTGTTCAAACACCCTGCACGCCTGTTTAACCATGCGAGCGGGGAGTTGTTCAACACCCTGAACACCTGTTTAACCACCCTGAACACCTGTCACATCCGATAATCTTAACATTTGTTACGGATCTTTGGACCGGGATAGATTGATGCCTTGATGGCTGTGCTGGAATGCATGAAGGAGGGAGGCTTTGAGTTTACTTTTTAGAAGCAAGCATTTGCTTGGTGTACCATTTTTTACCAGCGCAATAAAGCAGTTCCAATCCTCAGCACTTGTAAGTAGCACATGCATATAAATCCACGTATAAATAATATGTACGCCGCCTGGGTACACGCACCTCACGCACGAGGGACGGCTCTATGCATAATCATATATCGTCAGTTTATTTATTATAGCATGTGAGAGCATCATCTATTCAGTGGTATCCATCATCGTTATCAAATTCATTCTTTGGTTGAAGCAAGCAAGGATCGCAGCACACACCTCAAACAAGTGCACACATCCATCCTTACTTATTTTATTGATTGCATGGGGGCAGTCATCAGTTTTTTCGCTTTAGCCCCTCCTAATATCATGGATGGGCAAGTCCCTATAGCCGGTGTGGACACCTACAATTGGACTGAAACAGCCTACATACACATAATGATATCCATGTGCATATGGTGACTACTGCTAGCTCCGGCTTACGCAGTGGTGTCCTTAACTTCACGTCCTGACAGTGGCACATTACTCGGATGTAACAATTTAAATTTAAATTTCCATGTGCATGCAGTCGTTGAATTCTGCAAGCGACTGCTGCTAATTTATGATCCATATGTACCTATACATACAAATGTATTATATATTTATATATGAGCGAGTTGTCGCCGACCACTCGTCTCATTCAACACATTCAGGGATTCTTCTCTCTTGTTGACGCATATATGTCATTATTCAGGGTACCTATCATCAGAGGGTTGCCTAAATTCGCTGTCGGCTATGTAATAAATTGTGTCACCACCACCAACACCACCGGCATAATATCCGTCATCATCACGGAGCATGTAACCAGCCCCTCCACTTGCATAACCACTGGGACCGAGGAGTCAACCCATTGCCACCGTCACAATAACGACCAGCAACGAACACCAGGTCAGGAAAGGTTACCCTCCTCCTCCCCCTCCTATTCCTCCTCCTCCTCCTCCTCCTCCTCCTCCTCCTCTTCGCCACCACGTTATATCACATCATCACTATCCCTGTCTTCCCCGTCCTTCATCTTAACAGTCATGGCTGTAAGCTCCGTCGCCGCCTTGGCAGTCTTGGAGGCACAAGCCTTGGTAGCCACCTTTAAGGCAGCGGCCCCATCTCGTGCCGACTTGGTAGCAGCCTTGGTAACTGCCTTGGAGGCAGCAGCATCTGTTGTAATCGGTAGTGTACCAACCGGACATCTGATTCAGATGTCCGGTAGGTACACCAACGATTACAACAGCATCAACTCGTTCCGCCTTGGAAGCAGCAGTCTTCACGGTAGCAGCCGTGTGAGGCCTGGAAGCAGCAGCCCCATCTCTTCCAGCCTTGAAAAGAACCCTGTCTTTAGCAGCTGCGTGGGATCCTGGCTGCCTCTTTTGGTAATCCTCATCATATGATGATCATACCGATGGCGGCATGGCGCCCCTCTTGCTACCCCATAGGGTAGGGTGAGATGGAAATCAGTGTATCAGACACATATATACGACGTGTACCTTGTTATTATCCGACATACATCGGTTACTGAGTTGGCATAATGCACACCGGTACCTGTTCCCTCCGGGTGCCGTGTTGCCTGCCGCCAGGCCACAGACTAGCTGTGGCCTGCACGTGACTGCAGTACCTTGCAGTACGCATCCAACTTCTATGTGTGTGCGCCTGTTGCGCCTATTAGCTATCTTCCCATATCGTCCTCTATTGTGTAAACAACTACGACTGAAATAACTCATTATGGTGATAGTGATGGTGATGGTGTCTAAGCAACTGATCATTATGCCCTTTTGTCCTCCAAATAGAGTGACTGCTATCGCAGCTTGAAGTTGTAAGTGCGTAAGGGGGGTCGATTGTTCACACCACCATGAACAAATATCAGTTTTATTTCAGCGCATGCACCCATGCATGCATGTCGGCATCCATCCCATCCTAAGCAGTCACACATATGACATATAATACCAACCTACCCTGCTGCATGGGCGCTGGGCGGCTGGTGCGCAGCAGACAGCCCTTTTCCACCTTGAAAAAACTTAAAGGGATGTATGCGGTTAAATCGAGTTTGAAAATCATGTTACCGAAACTACGAAACCAGTCGAGAAGTCGTTTGCCAACAGCGGTTGCAACCGTACGAGTACGGTGAGAACGGTCCAGGTCCAGATCACCAGATCATCAGATTCAGGGCAGGTGAGCACATGAGCGGTACAGCATTCAAAGTTGACAGCCCCAGTCATATCCACGGCAGCTCCTTCACCGCAGCTGCGATTATTTATTCCGCCCTTCCGTAATTCTGACAAGCTCCAGAAGCGAACGCTTAACAGCAAGCCAGCGCAGTATTTTGATCCCGACTTGCAAGTTTGCCGAAAAACAACTGAAATAACACCCACCCGACCTGTCACCAACCCCAAGTCCTCTGGTTTGGCTTCGCGAAGTTGACCTTATCCGGCAAGAGACTCGCAGGCTCCTTGGCTGCGCGCATCTTCCTTCGACCGCGCCAGGCAGTTGTTTTGCTCGATACTGCTTGCGCCTGGCCAGCTTTCTCAGCCCATTCCTCCCTATTACGTCTCTACCGGGTAACCCGAGGACTAAATGACGCTATCTAGGATACAGTTATGCGGCCTCATGTCGGCCGCGATGGCTGTGTTCTGTCTGTCAGCGCTTCTAGTCGTAATGCTGTTCTCAACCAAGGTGCGTTGGCTAACCCCCTCCTGCCCCCCCCATCCCCTCCCCACATGCATGACCCACCACCACACACTCCCCACTCTACACACACCTGCCTCCTCACCACTAATCCACCACCACACACATGCACACACCCAGATTATACATGTAGAAACCCACCATCGCTTACCATCACCAGCCCCCCCCTCCCCCCAACACACACACACCACCCTCAAACCCAGATTACCCTCTCCCTCTCCCATCATCACTATCACCATCACCAGTCCTCATGCACCATGTACACATTATCAGGCACTGCATGGAAATTTGCACGACTCAGCATGATATTATATATATTGAAGCTAATGCTACTACAACAGCAACGGCGAACCCCCATCAGAGTTTGGGGCAGAGCCCCCCCTTCTGGGGGGCGGGAGCCCCCAGGGTCACCCCTTATGTCCGTTTGTTTGTATTTCGTGTCGCGAGTCGGCAATAAAACCTGGCCTTGGCAAAGGTGTAAACCCTGGCTTTGGTCTGCTGTACTTGATTCCGCTGCCACCTGTCGCTCTGATAGCCAACACTCTCCGGCAATCACTTGCGACGCACCTGGGTATTGTCTTTAATGTGCCCTGTATGTAGGGATGCCAAGTATGATATCTTGTAGATATATTGTCTGATATATCGACGATATTATATGACACTTGTATGAATATATATATAAATATCCAGGAGGATGGCTTTGACCCCTACGGAGTGGGCAAGGCCCTCCAAGCAAGCCCTTCAGCTTCCCCCCTTTCCGGCACCGGCTCTAGCATCATCGACATTGGGGGTGGCATGCCAGCCGTGGTTGAATTTTCGTCCATTAACACCCAAGTCACCAAACTGCAGGAGGAGAATGAGAGGTAGGTTTGGTTTGGGTCAGTTTGGTTTGGTTTGGGTAGGTTTGGGTTGGTTTGGTATGGTTTGGGTTGGGTTGGGTAGGTTTGGTTTGGTTTGGGTTGCTTTGGGTCGGTTATATTTGGGTTGGGGTTGGGATGGCATGCAATTGGTGGTTGACTTCTCATCCATGAGCTCCCAAGTCACCAAGCTTTAGGAGAAGAATGAGAGGTTGGGTTGATTTCGATAGCGTTGGCTTGGGTTGGTTAGGTTTGGTTTGGGGTTGGTTTGGGGTTGGTTTGATGCAGTTTAGTTCGGGTAGGGTTGAGTTGGGTTGGGTTGTCATGCAAGCCGTGGTTGACTTCTCATCAACACCCAAGGCACCAAACTTCAGGAGGAGAAGGAGAGTTTGGTTTGGGTTGGTTTGGTTTGGTTTGGGTTGGGTCAGTTTGGTTTGATTTGGGTCGGTTTGGGTTGGGTTTGGGTTGGCATGCAATCAGTGGTTGACTTTTAATCGATCAACACCCAAGTCACCAAACCTAAGGAGGAGAATGAGAGGTTAGTTTGGTTTCGGTAGCGTTGGGTTGGTTAGGGTTGGTTAGGTTAGGTTTGGTTTGGGTTGGTTTGGGGCAGTTTAGTTTGGGTAGGGTTGGGTTGGGTTGGGTTGTCATGCAAGCCGTGGTTGACTTCTCATCAACACCCAAGTCACCAAACTTCAGGAGGAGAAGGAGAGTTTGGTTTGGTTTGGTTTGGGTTGGGTTGGGTTGGGTTGGGTTGGGTCAGTTTGGTTTGATTTGGGTCGGTTTGGTTTGGGTTTGGGTTGGCATGCAATCAGTGTTTAAATTTTCATCCATCAACATCCAAGTCACCAAACCTAAGGAGGAGTACGAGAGGTTGGTTTGGGGTTGGTTTGGTTAAGTTTGGTTTGGGTCAGTTTTGTTTGACTTGGGTCGGTTTGGTTTGGGTTTGGGTTGGCATGCAATCAGTGGTTAACTTTTCATCAATCAACACCCAAGTCACTAAACTTTAGGAGGAGAATGAGAGGTTGGTTTGGTTTGGGTCAGTTTGGTTTGGGTTAGTTTGGTTTGGGTTGGTTTGGTTTGGGTCAGTTTTGTTTGGTTTGGGTCGGTTTGGTTTGGGTTTGGGTTGGGATGGCATGCAATCGGTGGTTGACTTTTCATTCATCGACACCCAAGTCACCAACCTTAAGGAGGGGAATGAGTTGTTGGTTTGGTCTAGGTCAGCTTGGTTTGGTTTCGGTCAGTTTGGGTTGGATTGGCTTGTGTCGGTTTGGTATGGTTTGGTTTGGGTCAGTTTGGTTTGGTTTGGTTTCGGTCAGTTTGGGTTGGATTGGTTTTGTCGGTTTGGTTTAGTTTGGGTCAGTTTAGTTTGGGTTGGTTTGGTTTGGTTTGGTTTCGGTCAGTTTGGGTTGGATTGGTTTTGTCGGTTTGGTTTGGTTTAGTTTGGGTCAGTTTGGATTGGTTTGGTTTGGGTTTGGTTGTGTTGGACGGCATGCAAGCCGTGGTTGATTTCTCTTCCACCGACACCCAAGTCAACAAACTGCAGGAGATAACGAGATATTGGTTTGGGTTGGTTTGGGTTTGGTTGTGTTGGACGGCATGCAAGCCGTGGTTGATTTCTCATCCACCAACACCCAAGTCACCAAACTGCAGGAGATAACGAGATATTGGTTTGGGTTTGATTTGGGTCGGTTTGGGTAGGGTAGGGTTAGGTTCACATGCAAGCCGTGGTTGACCTTTTGTCCATGAAATCCCAAACCAGTAAATTTCAGGAGGAGAAGGAGAGGTTGGTTTGGGTTTGGGTCGGTCTGGTTTGGGTAGCCTTGAGTTGGTTTGGGTCAGTTTTGTTTAGTTTGGTTAGGGTTGGTTTGGTTTTGGTTTGGGTAGGGGTGGCATGCAAGCCGTTGTTGACTTCTCATCCATCAACACCCAAGTCACCAAACTTAAGGAGGAGAATGGAAGGCTGGTTTTGTTCGGGTCGGGTCGGTTTGGGTTGCGTTGGTTTGGTTTAAGTTGATTTGGTTTGGGTTTGGTTTGGGTTGGGTAGGGTTGTCACGCAAGCCGTGGTTGACTTCTCATCCATGAGCTCCCAAGTCACCAAGCTTTAGGAGGAGAATGCGAGGTTGGTTTGGTTTGGTTTGGGTCGGTTTGGTTTGGGTAGGGTTGGGTTGGATTGTCGTGCAAGCCGTGGTTGACTTCTCATCAACACCCAAGTCACCAAACTTAAGGAGGAGAATGGGAGGTTGGTTTTGTTCTGCTCAGTTTGGTTTGGGTTGCATTGGTTTGGGTCGTTTTGGTTTGGGTTTGGTTTGGGTTGGCATGCAATCAGTGGTTGACTTTTCATCCATGAGCTCCCAAGTCACCAAGCTTTAGGAGGAGAATGCGAGGTCGGGTTGGTTTGGCTTGTTTTGGTTTTGGTTTTGGTTGGGTTGGCGTGCACTCAGTGGTTGACTTTTCATCCATGAGCTCCCAAGTCACCAAGCTTTAGGAGGAGAATGCGAGGTTGGTTTGGTTTGGGTTTGGGTTGGTTTGATTTGGGTTGCCCCCCCCCCCCCCTCCCCCGCCCCCCCTTCACACAACATCCCCCCCCCACCCACCCACCCACCCACCCACACACACACACCCCACACACACGCACATACAAACACATACACACACATGCACACACATACACATACACACACGTACCCTCCCCCCCCCCCCACCCCACCCCACCCCACCCCCTCACACACACCCCACACACACGCACATACAAACACATACACACACATGCACACACATACACATACACACACGTACCCTCCCCCCCCCCCCACCCCACCCCACCCACCCCACCCCCCACACAGGTTGCGTGGGATGCTGAAGCGTGCCATCGAGTTCCAAGTGGTCCCTAAGGTCACGGAGGGCGTAAGGCGCACTGGTGGGGGACGTGCTGGCGGTGGGGGCAAAGATGGGGCCTATGTCTCTCAAGCACTTAAAGAGTTTGGGCAATCAGTGAGTCAGACAGTCAGTCCGTCAGTCAGTCCGTCAGTCAGTCGGTCAGTCAGTCAGTCAGTCATTCAATCAGCCAGTCAGTCAGTCAGTCAGATAGACATTTAGACAGTCAGATAGTCAGTCAGTCAGTCAGTCAGACAGTCGGTCAGTCCTGTTCCCAAGTCATGTTAGGTGTTTGGCTATGTGTGTGTGAGGCGTGCTGATGGGGGGCGCGCTGGCGGTGTTAGGGGCAAAGATGGGGCTTATGTCTCAAAAGCACTTGAAGAGTTTGGGCAATCGGTGAGTCAGACAGTCAGTCAGTCAGTCAGTCAGTCAGTCAGTCAGTCAGTCAGTCAGTCAATCAGTCAGTCAGTTAGTCAGCCAGGCAGGCAGGCAGGCCCCCCCTCACAATGCACACCCTAAAGGATGGCAACATTCGTAATCGGCATGGTTGGTTTCTGACAAAGCACATTTATTCACTCACCCACCCACCTACTCATTCACTTACCCCCCCCCCCCCCCCCCCCCCCCCCCTAACACACTCATCCACCCACCCCACTCCCTCCCTCCCCTCCTCACAATGCACGTCCTACAGGATAGCGACATTTGTATCAACATGGTTGGGTTCCTAGGGACAGTTGGTTATTACACCGGGGTCTCCTCCAACCCCATAGTTGGCTTCCCCTTCGACAATGCACATCCACTCACTCATTCACTCACTCACTCACTCACTCACTCTCTCACTCACTCACCCACCCGGCCATCACTCTCCCTCCCTCCCTGCGTTCCTACCTTCCCCCCGCACTCACCCCCTCCCTCCCTCCCTCCCTCCCTCCCTCCCTCCCCCCTCACAATGCACACCCTACAGGATAGCGACATTCGTTTCAGCATGGTTGGGTTTTCAACAAAGCACATCTACTCCCCCACCCAACTACTCATTCACTTGCTCATTCCCCCCCCCCCCCCCCCCCCCTCACGCACTCATCCACCACCCACTACCTCCCTTCCCCCCTCACAATGCACACCCTGCAGGATAGCGACATTTGCATCGACATGGTAGAGTTCCTGGGGACAGTTGGTTATTACACCGGGGTTTCCTACGACCCCAAGGTTTGCTTCCCCTCAGTCAACACATCATTTCACAAGTCCGGACCCGAGGCTGTTTCTAATGCCATCGCAAGGGCGAAGAGGGTGAGTGCGAGGTGGTTGGTTGGTGGAGATGGAGGTTTATGTCTGTCTGTCTATTTGTGTGTGTGTGGGTGTGTGTGGGGGTGTGTGTGGGGGTCTAATAGTAAGGTAATCCGTGCATCTTTCCACGAGTCCGGACCAGAGGCTGTGTCTAACGCCATCGCAAGGGCAAAGAGGGTGGGTGCGAGAGTGGGCGGGTGGTGGAGGTGTGTGTGTGTGTGTGTGCAAAGATCAAGGTACAAGGTTGAGGAGATGGTTGAGCAACATCAAAAAGAGAATGGCAATGCAATGAGCAAAGAATAGAAGCCCCTCCTCAAGAGGAATTTGAAAGAGTGAAGAGTGTGAAGTGCGATAGTGGGCGGGGGGCTCCACCCTCTCCACCCTCATCACCCCTCTCCACCCTCTCACCCCCCTCCACCCTCTCCACCCTCTCCACACTCTCCACCCCCTCCACCCTCTCCACCCTCTCCACCCTCTCCACCCTCTCCTACCCTCTCCACCCTCTCCACCCTCTCCACCCTCTCCACCCCCTCCACCTTCTCCACCCTCTCCACCCTCTCCACCCTCACCACCCTCTCCACCCTCTCCACCCTCTCCACCCCCTCCACCCTCTCCACCCTCTCCACCTCTCCACCTCTCCACCCTCTCTACCCTCTCCACCTCTCCACCCTCTCCACCCCTCCACCTTCTCCACCCTCTCCACCCTCTCCACCCTCACCACCCTCTCCACCTCTCCACACTCTCCACCCCCCTCCACCTCTCCACCCCCCTCCACCCTCTCCACCCTCTCACACCCCTCCCCACCCCTCCCCACCCCTCCCCACCCTCTCCACCCCCTCCACCCTCCCACCCTCTCCACCCCTCCCCATCCCTCCCCACCTCCCACCCTCTCCACCCCTCCCCACCCTCCCCACCCCCCCCACCCTCTCCATCCTCCCCACCCTCATCCACCCTCTCCACCCCTTCCCACCCCTCCCCACCCTCCCCACCTCTCCACCCTCTCCACCCCTCCCCATCCCTCCCCTCCACCCTCTCCACCCTCTCCACCCCTCCCCACCCCTCCCCACCCTCTCCACCCTCTCCACCCCCTCCACCCTCTCCACCCCCTCCACCCTCTCCACCCTCTCTACCCTCCCACCCCTCTCACCCTCTCCACCCTCTCACCCCTCTCACCCCTGTTCACCCTCTCCACCCTCCCCTTCCACAGGACCTGGTAGTTGAGCTTGCAAAGATCAAGGGTGTTGACCCCTCAGTAAGTCACTGTAACTGTACGAGTAGATGAGCTGTATGAGTTTAGGAGTAGGAGAACTTACGTAGCTGAGTAGTATGTTTAGTAGATTACTGACTTCTGTACGAGGAGTTGAGCATGCAAAGATCAAGGGTTTTGACCCCTCAGTAAGTCACTGTAACGGTACAAGTAGTTGAGCTGTATGAGTAGTTGAGTAAATGGTTGAGTAAGTAGTTGAGTAAGTAGTTGAGTAAGTAGTTGAGTAGTGCAAGTAGTACGCTATTTACTCCTGTACGAGTAGATGAGTTAGTAGTTCGTAATTAAGTAGTACAGATAGTAAGTCACTGTAACTGTACGAGTAGTTGAGCTGTATGAGTAGGGAAAGGCTAAGTTAGTTAATATTAGTGCATTTATAATATTAGTGGATGTTTGCTAATATTAGACAGACGAGCCGTCGGACCAGAATTTTGAATTTATTTGAAAAACTAATATTATCGTAACACTAGAATAATATGAATCAATATTAAGTTTTCCAAGCACTAATAGTAGTTGCCGTTCCCTATGTATGAGTAGTTGAGTAAGTAGTTGAGTAGTACAATTAGTACGCTATTTACTCATGCACAAGTAGTTCAGATGTTGCTGCTGCTGCCTTTTTTGGCACTGCTGCTGCTGCTGCTGCTGCTGCTTCTGTGTTGTTGTTGTTGTTGTTGTTGTTGATGCTCCTTGCCTGTTGTTGTTTCTGTTGCCTGTTCGCTGACTTACTTGTTCTTTGTGCAACTGTGCAGCTGATAGAAGGGAAGACAGACAAGATGTTTCACTAACTGGGCCTGGCAACTGAGAAGTGTCCCTACTGTTGTTGTTTACATTATTGTAGCTGCTGCTGCTGCTGCTGCTTGCCTGTTGTTGCTGCTGCTGCTGTTGTCTGTTTGGTGACTTACTTGTTCTGTTAGCTACTGTGCAGCTGATAGAAGGGAAGACAGGCAAGATGTTTAATAAGCTGGGCGTGGGAACTAAGAAGTGTCCCAACTGTTGTTGTTTGCATTATTGTTGCTGCTGCTGCTGTTGCCTGTTCGTTGACTTACTTGTTCTGTGTGCTACCCTGCAGCTGATAGAAGGGAAGACAGACAAGATGTTTCATGAGCTGGGCGTGGGGACTAAGAAGTACCCTGAGGTATTGCATGAGGTAAGCCCTGCTGCCTTCCTAACACGTCCTGTCGGCGAACATGGGATGCATTTGATAATAAACGTATTGGTGCTGGTGCTGGTATTTGTGTTGGTGTTGGTATTGGTAGTAGGCGTGGGAACTGAGAAGTACCCTGAGGTATTGCATGAAGTAGGCCCTGCTGCCTTTCTAACAAGTCCTGTCGGCTAACTTGAGATTGATGTGACAACACAAGTATTGGTGCTGGCGCTGGTATTTGCGTTGGTGTTGGTATTGGTGTTGAACTGCTGGTGTTGGTATTGGTAGTAGGCGTGGGGACAAAGAAGTACCCTGAGGTATTGCATGAGCTAGGCCCTGCTGCCTTCCTAACACGTCCTGTCAGCTCACCTGTGATGAATGTGACAAGAAACATATTGGTGCCGCTGTTGGTGTTGAACTGTTGATGTTGGTATTGGTGTTGGTGATGAGCTGCTGGTGTTGGTATTGGTAGTGGATGTGGGGACAAAGAAGTACCCTCAGGTATTGCATGAGCTAGGCTCTGCTGCCTTCCTAACACGTCCTGTCAGCTCACCTGTGATGAATGTGACAAAAAACATATTGGTGCCGCTGTTGGTGTTGAACTGTTGATGTTGGTATTGGTGTTGATGATTAGCTGCTGGTGTTGGTATTGGTAGTGGATGTGGGGACGAAGAAGTACCCTGAGGTATTGCATGAGCTAGGCCCTGCTGCCTTCCTAACACGTCCTGTCAGCTCACCTGAGAAGTACCCTGAGGTATTGCATGAAGTAGGCCCTGCTGCCTTCCTAACAAGTCCTGTCGGCTTACTTGAGATTAATGTGACAATAAACGTATTGGTGCTGGTATTTGTGTTGGTGTTGGTATTGGTAGTCGGCCTGGGGACTGAGAAGTACCCTGAGGTATTGCATGAGTTAGGTCCTGCTACCTTCCTAACAAGTCCTTTCGGCTTACTTGAGATTAATGTGACAATAAACGTATTGGTGCTTGTATTTGTGTTGGTGTTGGTATTGGTAGTCGGCCTGGGGACTGAAAAAGTACCCTGAGGTATTGCATGAGTTAGGTCCTGCTGCCTTCCTAACAAGTCCTGTCGGCTTACTTGAGATTAATGTGACAATAAACGTATTGGTGCTTGTATTTGTGTTGGTGTTGGTATTGGTAGTCGGCCTGGGGACTGAGAATTACCCTGAGGTATTGCATGAGTTAGGTCCTGCTGCCTTCCTAACAAGTCCTGTCGGCTTACTTGAGATTAATGTGACAATACACGTATTGGTGCTGGTATTTGTGTTGGTGTTGGTATTGGTAGTCGGCCTGGGGACTGAGAAGTACCCTGAAGTATTGCATGAGTTAGGTCCTACTGCCTTCCTAACAAGTCCTGTTGGCTCACCTGAGAAGTACCCTGAGGTATTGCATGAGTTAGGTCCTGCTGCCTTCCTAACAAGTCCTGTCGGCTCACCTGAGAAGTACCCTGAGGTATTGCATGAGTTAGGTCCTGCTGCCTTCCTAACAAGTCCTGTCGGCTCACCTGAGAAGTACCGTGAGGTATTGCATGAGTTAGGTCCTGCTGCCTTCCTAACAAGTCCTGTCGGCTCACCTGAGAAGTACCGTGAGGTATTGCATGAGTTAGGTCCTGCTGCCTTCCTAACAAGTCCTGTCGGCTCACCTGAGAAGTACCCTGATGTATTGCATGAGTTAGGTCCTGCTGCCTTCCTAACAAGTCCTGCCGGCTTACTTGAGATTAATGTGACAATAAACGTATTGGTGCTGGTATTTGTGTTGGTGTTGGTATTGGTAGTCGGCGTGGGGACTGAAAAGTACCCTGAGGTATTGCATGAAGTAGGCCCTGCTGCCTTTCTAACAAGTCCTTTCGGCTTACTTGAGATTGATGTGACAACACTAGTATTGGGGCTGGCGCTGGTATTTGCGTTGGTGTTGGTATTGGTGTTGAACTGCTGGTGTTGGTATTGGTAGTAGGCGTGGGGACACAGAAGTACCCTGAGGTATTGCATGAGCTAGGCCCTGCTGCCTTCCTAACACGTCCTGTCAGCTCACCTGTGATTAATGTGACAAGAAACATATTGGTGCCGCTGTTGGTGTTGAACTGTTGATGTTGGTATTGGTGTTGGTGATGAGCTGCTGGTGTTGGTATTGGTAGTGGATGTGGGGACGAAGAAGTACCCTCAGGTATTGCATGAGCTAGGCTCTGCTGCCTTCCTAACACGTCCTGTCAGCTCACCTGTGATGAATGTGACAAAAAACATATTGGTGCCGCTGTTGGTGTTGAACTGTTGATGTTGGTATTGGTGTTGATGATTAGCTGCTGGTGTTGGTATTGGTAGTGGATGTGGGGACGAAGAAGTACCCTGAGGTATTGCATGAGCTAGGCCCTGCTGCCTTCCTAACACGTCCTGTCAGCTCACCTGAGAAGTACCCTGAGGTATTGCATGAAGTAGGCCCTGCTGCCTTCCTAACAAGTCCTGTCGGCTTACTTGAGATTAATGTGACAATAAACGTATTGGTGCTGGTATTTGTGTTGGTGTTGGTATTGGTAGTCGGCCTGGGGACTGAGAGGTACCCTGAGGTATTGCATGAGTTAGGTCCTGCTACCTTCCTAACAAGTCCTGTCGGCTTACTTGAGATTAATGTGACAATAAACGTATTGGTGCTTGTATTTGTGTTGGTGTTGGTATTGGTAGTCGGCCTGGGGACTGAAAAGTACCCTGAGGTATTGCATGAGTTAGGTCCTGCTGCCTTCCTAACAAGTCCTGTCGGCTTACTTGAGATTAATGTGACAATAAACGTATTGGTGCTTGTATTTGTGTTGGTGTTGGTATTGGTAGTCGGCCTGGGGACTGAGAATTACCCTGAGGTATTGCATGAGTTAGGTCCTGCTGCCTTCCTAACAAGTCCTGTCGGCTTACTTGAGATTAATGTGACAATACACGTATTGGTGCTGGTATTTGTGTTGGTGTTGGTATTGGTAGTCGGCCTGGGGACTGAGAAGTACCCTGAAGTATTGCATGAGTTAGGTCCTACTGCCTTCCTAACAAGTCCTGTTGGCTCACCTGAGAAGTACCCTGAGGTATTGCATGAGTTAGGTCCTGCTGCCTTCCTAACAAGTCCTGTCGGCTCACCTGAGAAGTACCCTGAGGTATTGCATGAGTTAGGTCCTGCTGCCTTCCTAACAAGTCCTGTCGGCTCACCTGAGAAGTACCGTGAGGTATTGCATGAGTTAGGTCCTGCTGCCTTCCTAACAAGTCCTGTCGGCTCACCTGAGAAGTACCCTGATGTATTGCATGAGTTAGGTCCTGCTGCCTTCCTAACAAGTCCTGCCGGCTTACTTGAGATTAATGTGACAATAAATTGGTGCTTGGTATTGTGTTGGTGGTTGGTATTGGTAGTCGGCGTGGGGACTGAAAAGTGATGAGTACCTGCTGCCTTCTAACAAGTCCTTTCGGCTTACTTGAGATTGATGTGACAATAGTATTGGTGCTGGCGCTGGTATTTGGCGGTTGGTGTTGGTATTGGTGTTGGAACTGCTGGTGTTGGTATTGGTAGTAGGCGTGGGGACACAGAAGTACCCTGAGGTATTGCATGAGCTAGGCCCTGCTGCCTTCCTAACACGTCCTGTCAGCTCACCTGTGATGAATGTGACAAAAAACATATTGGTGCTGCTGTTGGTGTTGAAACTGTTGATGTTGGTATTGGTGTTGGTGATTAGCTGTGGTGTTGGTATTGGTAGTGGATGTGGGGACGAAGAAGTACCTGAGGTATTAGCATGAGCCCTGCTGCTTCTAAATGCCTAGCTTCCACCTGAGAAGAAGTACCCTGAGGTATTGCATGAAGTAGGCCCTGCTGCCTTCCTAACAAGTCCTGTCGGCTTACTTGAGATTAATGTGACAATAAACGTATTGGTGCTGGTATTTGTGTTGGTGTTATTATTGGTAGTCGGCCTGGGGACTGAGAAGTACCCTGAGGTATTGCATGAGTTAGGTCCTGCTGCCTTCCTAACAAGTCCTGTCGGCTTACTTGAGATTAATGTGACAATAAACGTATTGGTGCTTGTATTTGTGTTGGTGTTGGTATTGGTAGTCGGCCTGGGGACTGAGAAGTACCCTGAGGTATTGCATGAGTTAGGTCCTGCTGCCTTCCTAACAAGTCCTGTCGGCTTACTTGAGATTAATGTGACAATAAACGTATTGGTGCTGGTATTTGTGTTGGTGTTGGTATTGGTAGTCGGCCTGGGGACTGAGAAGTACCCTGAGGTATTGCATGAGTTAGGTCCTGCTGCCTTCCTAACAAGTCCTGTCGGCTTACTTGAGATTAATGTGACAATAAACGTATTGGTGCTGGTATTTGTGTTGGTGTTGGTATTGGTAGTCGGCCTGGGGACTGAGAAAGGTACCCTGAGTATTGCATGAGTTAGGTCCTACTGCCTTCCCTAACAAGTCCTGTCGGCTTGGGCTCACCTGAACAAGAGAAGTTAATGAGGTGACAATAAACGTATTGTGCCTGAAGGAGGTATTTGCATGATTGTTAGCCTGCTGCCTTGCCTAAACAAGTCCTGTCGGCTTAAGAATACTGATGAGATTAATGTGACAATAAACAATAACTTATTGGTGCTGGTATTTGTGTTGGTGTTGCTATTGGTAGTCGGCCTGGGGACTGAGAAGTACCCTGAGTATTGCATGAGTTAGGTCCTGCTGCCTTCCTAACAAGTCCTGTCGGCTTACTTGAGATTAATGTGACAATAAACTATTGGTGCTTGTATTTGTGTTGGTGTTGGTATTGGTAGTCGGCCTGGGGACTGAGAAGTACCCTGAGGTATTGCATGAGTTAGGTCCTGCTGCCTTCCTAACAAGTCCTGTCGGCTTACTTGAGATTAATGTGACAATAAAACGTATTGGTGCTTGTATTTGTGTTGGTGTTGGTATTGGTAGTCGGCCTGGGACTGAGAAGTACCTGAGGTATTGCATGAGTTAGGTCCTGCTGCCTTCCTAACAAGTCCTGTCGGCTTACTTGAGATTAATGTGAACAATAAACGTATTGGTGGCTGGTATTTGTGTTGGTGTTGGTATTGGTAGTCGGCCTGGGACTGAGTGTACCCTGAGGTATTGCATGAGTTAGGTCCTGCTGCTTCCTAACAAGTCTGTCGGCTTGACCCTGAGGTGCAGTAGGTCCTGCTGCCTTCCTAAGTCCTGTCGGACCTGAGAAGTACCTGAGGTATTGCATGAGTTAGGTCCTGCTGCCTTCCTAACAAGTCCTGTCGGCTCACCTGAGAAGTACCCTGATATTGCATGAGTGAGGTCCTGCTGCCTTCCTAACAAGTCCTGCCACCTGAGCTTACTTGAGATATGTGACAATAAACGTATTGTGCTGGTATTTGTGTTGGTGTTGGTATTGGTAGTCGGCTGGGGACTGAGAAGTACCCTGAGTATTGCATGAGTTAGGTCCTGCTGCCTTCCTAACAAGTCCTGTCGGCTTACTTGAGATTAATTTGACAATAAACGTATTGGTGCTTGTATTTGTGTTGGTTGTGGTATTGGTAGTCGGCCTGGGGACTGAGAAGTACCCTGAGGTATTGCATGAGTTAGGTCCTGCTGCCTTCCTAACAAGTCCTGTCGGCTTACTTGAATTCAATACGCCTGGGGACTGAGAAGTACCCTGAGTATTGCATGAGTTAGGTCCTGCTGCCTTCCTAACAAGTCTGTCGGTTACTTGAGATTAATTGACAATAAACGTATTGGTGCTGGTATTTGTGTTGTGTTGGTATTGGTAGTCGGCCTGGGGACTGAGAAGTACCCTGAGGTATTGCATGAGTTAGGTCCTGCTGCCTTCCTAACAAGTCCTGTCGGCTTACTTGAGATTAATGTGACAATAAACCTGGTATTTGTGTTGGTGTTGGTATGGTAGTCGGCCTGGGGACCTGAGAATTACCCTGAGGTATTTGCATGAGTTAGGTCCTGCTGCTTCCTAACAAGTCCTGTCGGATCGACTGAGTAGATGTATTGCATGTTTAGGTCCTGCTGCCTTCCTAACAAGTCCTGTTGGCTCACCTGAGAAGTACCCTGAGGTATTGCATGAGTTGAGGTTTGCCCCTGTCGGCTGAGAATTTGTACCATGAGTTAGCGTCCTGCTGCCTTCCTAACAAGGTCCTGTCGGGAGAAGTACCTGAGGTATTGCATGAGTTTAGGACCTGCTGCCTTCCTAACAAACTTGAGATTACAATAACGTATTGGTGCTGCTGGTCTGGGGACTGAGATACCTGAGGTATTGCATGAGTTAGGTCTGCTGCTTCCTAACAAGTCCTGTTGGCTTACTGAGAGTCAATAAACGTATTGCTGTATTTGTGTTGGTGTTGGTTATTGGTTAGTCGGCCCTGGGACTGAGAAGTACCCTGAGGTATTGCATGAGTTAGTCTGCTGCCTTCCTAACAAGTCCCTGTCGGCTTACTTGAGATTAATGTGACAATAAACGTATTGGTGCTGGTATTTGTGTTGGTGTTGTATTGGTAGTCGGCCTGGGACTGAGAAGTACCCTGAGGTATTGCATGAGTTAGGTCCTGCTGCCTTCCTAACAAGTCCTGTCGGATTACTTGAGATTAATGTGACAATAAACGTATTGGTGCTGGTATTTGTTGTTGTTGGTATTGGTAGTCGGCCTGGGACTGAGAAGTACCCTGGGTATTGCATGAGTTAGGTCTGCTGCCTTCCTAACAAGTCCTGTCGGCTCACCTGAGAAGTACGGCCTGAGGTATTGCATGAATTAGGTCGTATATGTCGGCTCACCTAAAGTACCTTTGATTGCATGAGTTAGGTCTGCTGCCTTCCTAACAAGTCCTGTCGGCTCTCACACTGATTGAGGTATTGCATGAGTTAGTCCTGCTGCTAACAAGTCCTGTCGGCTACTGAGACAGTACCCTGGAGGTATTGCATGAGTTAGGTCCTGCTGCCTTCCTAACAAGTCCTGTCGGCTCACCTGAGAGTACTGACCGTAGTATTGCATGAGTTAGGTCCTGCTGCCTTCCTAACAAGTCCTGATTACTTGACGTATGAGAAGTTGTGTTGGTTAGTCGTGCTGCATTCCTAACAATCCTGTCACCTGACCTGATAGTACCCTTGAGGTATGTTTCGGTCCTGCTGCCTTCCTAACAAGTCCTGTCGGAGCCATTTAGGTCCTGCTGCCTTCCTAACAAGTCCTGTCGGCTTACTTGAGATTAAATTTGTGAGGTATTTGTGTTGGTGTTGGTTATTGGTAGTCGCCTGGGGACTGAGAGTACCCTGAGGTATTGCATGAGTTAGGTCCTGCTGCCTTCCTACAAGTCCTGCGGCTTACTTGAGATTTAATGTGACAATAAACGTATTGGTGCTGGTCTGTATTGCTGGTTGTTGATTACCCTGAGGTATTGCATGAGTTAGGTCGCTGCCTTCCTAACAAGTCCTGTCGGCTTACTTGAGATTTAATGTGGTATTGAAGTACCCTGAGAAGTACCCTGAGGTATTGCATGAGTTAGGTTCCTGCTGCCTTCCTAACAAGTCCTGTCGCTTACTTGAGATTAATTGACAATAAACGTATTGGTGCTTGTATTTGTGTTTGGTGTTGTATTGGTAGTCGGCCTGGGGACTGAGAAGTACCCTGAGTATTGCATGAGTTTAGGTCCTGCTGCCTTCCTAACAAGTCCTGTCGGCTTACTTGAGATTAATGTGACAATAAACGTATTGGTGCTGGTATTTGTGTTGGTGTTGTATTGGTAGTCGGCCTGGGGACTGAGAAGTACCCTGAGTATTGCATGAGTTAGTCCTGCTGCCTTCCTAACAAGTCTGGGCTCACTGAGAAGTACCCTGAGTATTGCATGCGCTGCCTTCCTAACAAGTCCTGTCGGCTTGAGAAGTACCCTGAGGTATTGGCATGAGTTTCCTTGCTGCCTTCCTAACAAGTCCTGTCGGCTCACCTGAGAAGTACCCTGAGGTATTGCATGAGTTAGGTCCTGTGCCTTCCTAACAAGTCCTGTTACCGATTTAATGTGACAATAAACATTGGTGCTGTATTGTGTGGTGTTGTATGGTTAGTCGCCTGGGAGAAGTACCCTTAACGTATTTCGGTCCTACTATTGTTAATGTGTTTTGGAGGATTCATAGTTAAGTCCTTGCTGCCTTCCTAACAAGTCGGCTGCGGCTCTGAGAAGTACCCTGAAGGTATTGCATGAGTTAGGTCCTGCCTGCCTTCCTAACAAGTCTGTCGGCTCACCTGAGAAGTACCCCTGAGGTATTGCATGAATTACACAAGTCCTGCTCGCTCACCTGAGAAGTACCCTGAGTATTGCATGAGTTAGTCCTGCTGCCTTCCTAACAATCCTGTCGCTCACCTGAGAAGTACCCTGAGGTATTGCATGAGTTAGGTCCTGCTGCCTTCCTAACAAGTCCTGTCGGCTCACCTGAGAAGTACCTGAGGTATTGCATGAGTTAGGTCCTGCTGCCTTCCTAACAAGTCCTGTCGGCTCACCTGAGAAGTACCCTGAGGTATTGCATGAGTTAGTCAGCTGCCTTCCTAACAAGTCCTGTCGGCTCACCTGAGAAGTACCCTGAGTATGCATGAGTTAGGTCCTGCTGCCTTCCTAACAAGTCCTGCCGCTTACTTGGATTAAGTGACAATAAACGTATTGTGCTGGTATTGTGTGGTGTTGGTATTGGTAAGTCGCCTGGGGACTGAGAAGTACCTGAGGTATTGCATGAGTTAGGTCCTGCTGCCTTCTAACAGTCCTGTCGGCTTACTTGAGATTAATTTGACAATAAACGTATTGGTGCTTGTATTTGTGTTGGTGTTGGTATTGGTAGTCGGCCTGGGACTGAGAAGTACCCTGAGGTATTGCATGAGTTAGGTCCTGCTGCCTTCCTAACAAGTCCTGTCGGCCTTACTTGAGATTAATGTGACAATAAACGTATTGGTGCTGTATTTGTGTTGATGTGTTGTATGGTAGTCGCCTGGACTGAGAAGTACCCTGAGGTATTGCATGAGTTAGGTCCTGCTGCCTTCCTAACAAGTCCTGTCGGCTTACCTGAGATTAATTTGACAATAAACGGTATTGCATGAATTAGTTGTGTTGTGTTCCTATTCCTAAAAAGTCGGTCCTGGCTCACTGAGAAGTACCCTGAGGTATTGCATGAGTTAGGTCCTGCTGCCTTCCTAACAAGTTCCTGTCGCTGAGAGTACCCTGAGTATTAAGTTTGACAATAAACGTCGGCTCATGATGGCATGAGTTAGTCTGGTATTTAAAGTCCTGTCGGCTCACCTGGAAGTTGCGTATTGAGTCGGCCTGGTCGGACTGAGAAGTACCCTGAGGTATTGCATGAGTTAGGTCCTGCTGCCTTCCTAAACAAGTCCTGTCGCTACCTGAGATTAATGACCGTGAGTTATTGCATGAGTTAGTCCTGCCTTCTAACAGTCCGTCGGCTCACCTGAGAAGTACCTGAGGTATTGCATGAGTTAGGTCCTGCTGCCTTCCCAACACAAGTCTCCGGCTTACTTGAGATTAATGTGACAATAAACGTATTGGTGCTGGTATTTGTGTTGGGGTATTGGTAGTCGGCCTGGGGACTGAGAAGTACCCTGAGGTATTGCATGAGTTAGGTCCTGCTGCCTTCCTAACAAGTCCTGTCGGCTTACTTGAGATTAATTGACAATAAACGTATTGGTGCTTGTATTTGTG
Source organism: Microglena sp. YARC (assembly GCA_022414725.1). NCBI lineage: Eukaryota > Viridiplantae > Chlorophyta > Chlorophyceae > Chlamydomonadales > Chlamydomonadaceae > Microglena > Microglena sp. YARC. The sequence goes on from JAJSRW010000564.1 coordinate 30,211, forward strand.
TTGGTGTTGGTATTGGTAGTCGGCCTGGGGACTGAGAAGTACCCTGAGGTATTGCATGAGTTAGGTCCTGCTGCCTTCCTAACAAGTCCTGTCGGCTTACTTGAGATTAATGTGACAATAAACGTATTGGTGCTGGTATTTGTGTTGGTGTTGGTATTGGTAGTCGGCCTGGGGACTGAGAAGTACCCTGAGGTATTGCATGAGTTAGGTCCTGCTGCCTTCCTAACAAGTCCTGTCGCTCACCTGAGAAGTAACCCTGAGGTATTGCATGAGTTTAATCCTGCTGCCTTCCTAACAAGAATCCTGTTCGGCTCACCTGAGAAGTACCCTGAGTATTCATGAGTTAGTCCTCTGCCTTCCTAACAAGTCCTGTCGGCTCACCTATTGAGATTAATTTACAATAAACGGTGAGGTATTGGTGCTGGTATTTGTGTTGGTGCTTGGTATTGGTAGTTGCCTGGGACTGAGAAGTACCCTGAACGTATACAGAGTAGGTCCTGCTGCTCCTAACAAGTCCTGTCGGTCACCTGAGAAACGAGGTATTGATGAGTTAGTCGCTGCCTTCCTAACAAGTCTGTCGGCTCACCTAAAAGTACCCTGAGTATTGATATGAGTTAGTCCTGCTGCCTTCCCTAACAATTCCTGCCGACTTCTTGATTATGTACAATAACGTATTGCTCTGATTTGTGTGTGCTTGTATGTAGATCGGCCTGGGACTGAAAGTACCCTGATGGTATGCATGAGTTAGTCTGCTCCTTCCTTACAAGTCTGTCGGCCTTATTGAGATTAATTTGACATAACGTATTTTCTGTGTATTTGTGTTGGTTTGTATGTAGTGGCCTGTGTGAGAAGTACCTGAGGCTATTGCATGAGTTATAGTCTGCTGCTTCCTAACAAGTCATGCCGGCTACTAGTAATTGACAATAAATACTATTGTGCCGTATTTTGTTGTTTGTGGTATTGGTAGCGCCTGGGACTCAGAGTACCCGGAGGTAATTGCATGGTTATTCCTGCGCCTTCCTTACAATACCTGTCGCCTACTGAGATTAATGCAATAACGTTATTGTTTGTATTTGTGTTGTGTTGACTTGTAGTCGGCCTGGGACTTAGAATAATCATCTCTTGG
>JAJSRW010000094.1:0-49715 GCA_022414725.1 Microglena sp. YARC
AAAATTGTCTGAAACGTCATCAACATTGCGCAAGCCATAACAGTAACCTGAAGTAACCTGCCCTGCCCTGAGTTTGCGTTTCCGCTCCAAGTGAAACTTTCTCCCCCTCTCTCTTTACTTCTATTTCCCGTGAAGGGAAAACTTTCAACTCGGCAGGATGTCGCAGAGGGTGTTCGACGCGTCCGCACCGTTTGCCTGCCAGATATTGGGCTACGTGTTCGTGCGGTTTCGTGCAATGCAAACGAACCCAGATTGGGGTTGAATTGCCTTTCTAGCGCGAGCTATCGCAGATATTCAACGCCCTAGACGCTAGATCCACACTCACCCATACCGCGCTACATAAACGACGAACCAAGCTCCGACAACTGTAACGGTGCCCCCTGCCCCCCCCCCCCCCCCCACGCCCCCGTACCCCTACACACTGTGCTGATTATAGATGCTAAATAACCGCAATTCAATTCATGCTGAGTGCAGATGGTGTCCCTGGGCTGGCTACAAGCACCCTCAACAAGCCACTTGGGACGCGCAAACCCCGAGTTGTCGTTTTTTGGATCTGAGCTGGGGCGTCCATCAGGCTTCATCAAGTCGCTGCCCAAAGAACATCAAGGTATGTTGACCTACCAGCTCGTAGCTGAGCTCGCAATCGAGTACGGTTCTCACGACCGTTTGGGATCGGTTTACCAGTGCCTAAGGCCTCGTGGGTTGGCACGTGAGTCAGGGTTGTCTAGGGTGGTCAGGGCAGCTGGGCAGGCAGGTAAGGGTTCTTTAACTAATGTAGGTAATTCATCATTTAGGGAAGGCAGGGCATTGTAGGCGAGAGGGGCGTTTGTTCGATGGAATGCATAGGCTCGGGCAGCTTGTGGTAACTAACCGAAGCCTGGGGTGCACGTTGGTCTGGATTTTTCATATTCGCAGGTAGGGTTCTTGAACCAATGTAAGTAGAGATTTTTAAAGGGAAAGGCAGGGATTGTAGGCGAGGGGAGGGTTTGTTCGATGGCCATGCATAAGGCTCGGCAAAGCGTGTTTGGGTAGTTAACACACGAGCCTGGGGTGCCGTGGGTCAAGGGTTTCCATCTTTGGCTTGTTTCTACTTATGAAACACTCTGCAGGTCTGGGTCAGGCCTGTTGCCAGAAAAGGACTTGTGTCACATTGTGGCGAGGGTGAAGAGTGGGTGTGTGTCTTCAGCTGGGATGGAGGGTCTAATAGGAACTAAAGGGGGAGAGGAAGATCAGGGGACAACAGCCAGTTGCAATATCGTTTCATTGAAGCTGGATCGAACATTGCCTCATGGGCCCCTATGACTTTTCTTTTCGGCTTTTCTGGGTGCACCTTCCTAGGCAAATCCTTGAGCCAGCCATAATTCTACACCCTATGTTCCAGCAGTTTTGGACAGCTGTTCAAGTAAGCTTCAAGGCGCCACTAGGCTTCATAATGTTTTGCTGAATTAGCAAGTCAAGGGGAGCTGCCAGAAGCTGCCTGCTGTAGCTGGAAAGAGAAGCCTAACGCTTCATTCAAATGTGTCCAGTATCCGTGGGACCTATCCATGAAAGTTGTTTTGTTCGTAGTTGGCCCTCCTTGTAACATGGACATTCTCTCGAATCGTTCGAGTATTTTCAGTTTGTGAAAGGAATTTCACCCGCAGGAGGTGGGGTCTCCAATCACAAACTAGCGACATTTGAGAGGATTTAGTTCGAATGGCATGCACAGGAGGTGTGGGCATGGTCCCTTTTCGGCCTGTTTATGCCACCCCCTGGACTGAAACAGCACTGCGTATTTTGATAGAATTAACTTATTACTCAACACCATGCAGGCCCCCGTCGTTTGAACCGATTGTTTGGGGTCCTGTTCATTTCCAGGGCTTTTTTGTGTTACGCCTTCTCTCATGGTTGGGTCAAAGTCTCTAAGCCTATTTTGGCCTACCCCTGACTTATTACTATTATTATTTATTAATTAGTATGCAAGGGATCATTGCATACTTTGATCTGATTTTTACTACTTTACTAAGTACTTTTGCAAGTCAATGCATGTATTTTTTAACTGTACTTTCTGTAATTCTGTATTTCGGAAGTCCAACTTAGTATGCAATGTCCCTGTTTATACTGTACCTTTATTTTACTCGTACTTTTTCTGTCTTTGTAAGTCAAACTTTAATAGTACTCCTTTTAAAGATCAATGCAGTTAAAACTGTTAACCATACATGCGTTTGCTTGATCCATTGCATTCTTGATCTGAACGTGAATAAGCATAGAATAGAATAAATATAAACGTAATGCCATATTTGAGGCGTGAGGTTGAGGGGGGCCAGCCCGTTTGGCTTGCGCTGAGGCTTAACCACCAACGATCTAGACATGTTTTCCTTATGCAGCTGAAAGCTATTGAATTGGCCAGGTGGCTGGCAATGGAGCTGGCTAGAGGCTGCATGGAAGCCACCAAGAAGAAAGGCAGGTGTCCTGTTGTCCTTTCCTCAACAACCATGTATAAATGTTTAGGTGCAGCAACAAGTATGAGGTGATTCTGGTGCACCCCCCGCATCCCTGCCTGTTGTCCTTTCCCTCACATACCATTATATCACCGTATCATGTGCAGCGACAAGGTACGAGGGTGATTCTTGTGTCACCACCGCAATTACTTTCTGTACCCCGCTCTTGCCTGCGGTGGCAAGGGGACTATGGAGGACGATCATCGTGGAGCCTGTACGCAACCTTATTGGAAAGAAGGTAAGCAGGGCATGTGTGGGTGTGGTGGGTGGTAGTGTGGCAGCTCTCTCTCTCTCTCTCTCTCTCTCTCTTTCTCTCTCGAGAGAAGGATTTACGAGATTTATTGGAAAGAAGGTGAGCACTGGCATGTATAGGCCAATCGTTCAGCACAACAGTACATGAGGTCCAGCCTGGAATCAAGAAGGGTAGAGAGACAGACGGATTTTGAACATGACAGTGATTGAAAAGAAAGGTGAAAGCAGGGCAATGTAATGGTCAATCCAGTGCAGCGCACAGTAACGTGAGGTCGCAGCCTGGAATCAAAAGAATGGATACAGAGAAGACAAATTTTCAAATATAACAATCATTGGAAAGAAGGTGAGCCTGGCATGTCAGGCCAATCAAGTGCAGCACCACAGGGGGCTGGCTAGTTGTGAGGTCCCAACCAGGAATCAAGAAGGGTAGGAGAAACAACCAGCTCCGGAAACACTAAATTATTGAAAAAAAGGTGAGCCTGGCAATGGGGCAGCATAGCAATTCATTCTCAGCGCTACGAGCTGGCATACTTGCTAGCACACTCCATCGGGCTATGGCTACCGCAGCCAGCGCCTAGCACAATAAAAGTGCACTTTGCGCAAGCTGGCACGGAAGATGAAGGCTCTGCGATAGGCTTCCTCTGCATAGGCAAGTCCAGAGGAGCTGCTGGGAAGCTGCTATACGCAGTCAGAGCAAAGTAAAAGGAGAGTTATGGTGTACAATTTGTCACGCGATCTGCCATGTTATCACATGAAGGGGGTTAGGGCCCATGATGCCGGTTAGGGCAGTAGCCCCTGTGGACACATGCAATACGTGATTTATTCCGTGCTGAAGGCGAGTAAGATAATCAGTATGCTATCATATACAAAACCAAACTCATCATAGTATATGTGTACATGAAATAGTAACTTTGGCAGTCAGACTATCGGTCATCTGTATGAATCACTATAATGACATGATACTCACACTCTCACTATGGACTATACGTAATTCGCCGCTCCCCTCAAGTTTATGTTGTGGCCTCTAACTTATCGGGTTTCCGCAAAGTGTGGGTCGGCCCTCTTCTTTAGCACGCAGCGCCTCAGTTTTTTTAGCCCTGTGCACAGAATACTGATCAGAGGACGCTTGGGGCCGACACCAGTGAGCTGTCGCCCATTGAAGCAGCTACGAGGCAGCACGAGACAAATGAACATAGCTGCGCGATATATCTCTGTGGCCTCTAAGCTTTACGGGTGGGTGTCCGCATGTGTGAGCCTCCCTCTCTTGTGCAGGCTGCAGTTCTTTGAGGCTCCTGGTGCAAGGATAAGGGGTGTCGATCATTGGCAGAGGATGCTGCCTGGACAGCTGTACAACTCGCAGTCATTCGAGAGAAAAATAGAATGGGCGATTGGGAATTTGGTGGGCCTCATAAACTGGGTTCGTCGTGCGTGATGTGGCTCCTGCGTCATTGGCGCAGCTAAGCCTAGTTACTTTGAGCCCGGCCCGCTGAAAAGGAATAGGGCGAGATGGCCCGAAGATAAGGAGCTTAGGATGGCTTTGCCCTGCGACCTATCACTCGGCTGATACACCGGCATCGCCACACGTCATGCCTTCAAACTGGATGTACGATCGTCCTGGTCATTGGCGGTGAGTTGTCATCGAAAAACGAAATTTGGGGTGTGGGGTTGCCACTGAAATCAGCAACTCGAGTTAGAACCCTGCTGATAATGGCGCGTCCTTAACCGTCATGGGTCTCAAATACTGGCAGTTTGCATGTTCCTGTGTCATGGCGATGAATAAAGCTCATTGCGGTGGCTTTGTTTATTTTTAAATATGCGCGAGTTGCTAGGTAGCGATGCTGTGGTGAGGGCTGTGATATTCGAGATTGGTTGTGAAGACCCCTCGGATGTGGGTGGAGAGGGCTAAGCCTTTGGCTTTGGTTTGGCCTTGTTGAAAGATGCCCTCGGATTGTTGTGGTGGGCTTGAGAGCTTTGGCTTGGCTATGGTTGACTTTAGTTGAAGACCGTACACCATTGATTACCGTATAGTAATGTGGTAAGGAGAGCTGTGTCTGTGGGAGAGAGTAGGTCTAAGGCCCGCGTTATATGGATCAGGCGTCATAGAGATAGATACAGGCTTAGGGCTGACGAGTGCGGTGGGCAGGTGCATCTGAGAGCATAGTTGGGAGAGCCAATGAGAATTGAGAGAGCAGTGTGGTGGGGTTAGGTGAGGTGCACCCGAGGACACTGGGCTGCATGAGTTACGCATAGTAGTTTATATGTTATTTTTTATTCGCATGGTTCTGACAGCCGATATGCAATGAGTGCCACTCTCACTCAGGGTAGTTTTGAGGTAAATTTTGAGCGCATGTTGCTGCACCATCGATACACATAAACATCATACACTTATAAATGCAATACTAATTTACAAGATGCTGTGCTTGCATTGAGTACGATGCGGAGATGTGGCGAGGGTCATGAGGGCGTATGCTTAGATCATTTTGTCACTAGAAGATACACACGTTCGTTAAAAAATTACGCATGTTAGACCAAAAAGAGGAGTTTAGGGCAACAAAAATGTCTACATCTGCTTTGAGGTTGGGGTGGCGTGATCAACATTCATTTTGGCATCAAAAGGCGCTGTGTACGAGCAACTGCTTCTACTTCCAAGTCCATTTGAGGATGCTAAACGAAGTGTAAACGGCTACACGTCGATCAGAGGATGTCTTTGAAAGTTAGGGGTGCTTCTACTCCTCCCTGACACTCTATCAGAGAAAAGGTGCGTTGTGTGGTGCGATGTCATAGCGTTGTATACGATGGGGGTGAGTTCGAACCTTTACCCTTAGCCTTTGCCATTAAAGACACCAGATGTAGAGGCCGCAAGGGACAAGCCACGATTCAAAACTATGTTGTCTGTCCAAAGTGTTTGAGAGGGCTTGCGTTTCCTGACACCTCTGAAGAGGTGCGTGTGTGCGATGTTAGCAAGGGGTTGACCCATCACGCATTGTCCTACAGTATCACATAGCTTTGTCGAAAGGCAGGCCCAGTGTAAGACCACTAAGAAGCCCACACAAACAACTTGTTTTTCATTGGGTCCTGAGTGCTGAGAAGGGGCTTGCGGTGCGTGGGATGACTACGGATCTGATGTTAGGTGATTAGCGGCCCGCAACCCTCACTCTATAAAGGGGTTAGGGGGGGTTACATAACTGCTCCCCCCCCGCGGTGCTTGTCACTACATCGGTTTATCGCGTCTCGCCCGGGCCCCTCTCTCCCTCTCTCCCAGCCTCTCCCCCGCCGTGGTCCGCCTGTCCAGGCTGATTAGTCATGCTCTGTGTGCGCCTCCCAGCGCACGGCGACGCGATATAGAGGAGAAGGGAGTGAGAGCTCTAGGCTGCCATTTTCACTGAGGGTCTCATTGCCTCACCTGCGCCTGATAGCAGATCTTTGATAGGAAATATGTGGAGTGGAGCATTCACCTTCCCTTACACCCTCTCTGTCAGGCTCTCGTACCAGTACATAGGGTGCAGGTAGTCCTCACCCGTGCGCCAGTGGGTAGCGCGGTGCCCAGTGCCGGGGGTGTATGTTGACAGAAGAGAGAGTCTGCTCTCAGATCTCAATATTGGTGGTCGAGAGTTGGGTGAGTGTTTGTGTCAGATGTGTGTGTACCCTCCCGCATCCCCGCTAGCCCCGCCCCCTGTCTGATCTGTCACATCACCCACACTACATCCTCACATACATACAAGCTCACACCTTTACGCACCAATGTGCGTAAGTAATCACGCTAAGAAGCTGCTCTCACTTCATTGTGGCTGGCTGGTTGGTCGTTGTCCAGTGTGTTGTATTCCTTTACCCCCCTCACCCTTCCCTCATTTCCCCCTCACCCCCCTCTCCCCCCCCCCCCCCCCCCCCCCCCCCCCCTCATCCCCTCACCCCCCTCACCCACACACACTAACAACAACACACATGCAGACACACATTCACACAAAGACACACGCACAAAAAACACTCACACAAAACAGCACACAAATGCACACACAAACACACACACACACACACTTGTGCAGTATCGCAAGAAGCTGCTGTCCTTTGTTGTCGTTGGCGGCGGCCCTACCGGAGTCGAGGTAGCCGCTGAGATACATGACATGATGGATGACCTGAAGAAAGTCTACCCTACTCTGATGAAGGATGTCAAGGTGGGTCAGATTATTATCATAAGACCAAACAATCACAACCCATACATGACATGATGGATGCCCTGAAGAAGGTCTACCCTACTCTGATGAAGGATGTCAAGGTGGGTCAGAGATTATTATCATAAGACCAAACAATCACAACCCATACATGACATGATGGATGCCCTGAAGAAGGTCTACCCTACTCTGATGAAGGATGTCAAGGTGGGTCGGAGATTATTATCATAAGACCATACAATCACAACCCATACATGACATGATGGATGCCCTGAAGAAGGTCTACCCTACTCTGATGAAGGATGCCAAGGTGGGTCAGAGATTATTATCATAAGACCGAACGATCACAACCCATACATGACATGATGGATGCCCTGAAGAAGGTCTACCCTACTCTGATGAAGGATGTCAAGGTGGGTCAGGGATTATTATCATAAGACCATACAATCACAGCCCAAACATGCACTCGCGGACATTTGGATCACATTTCTGATGCTGGATGTGCTGGTGGGCCATGACTGCTGCGGCGTGGACTGACGAAACATGCTCACAATTATCATAAGACCATACAATGTCACCCCATGCATACACTAGCCATCAAGCACGACCGCATTGTAAAACAGCCTGGCTGACCTTATCGACTATGACCTTAGGCGACCTGCCCATGTCGCGGGTTCATGCGCGGGTGGCGTGGCCCGAAGGTTGACGCTGAACCCTTTGGTATAAGTGGGACCTCATCCGGTGTAACCAGTGTAACAGTATAACCGGTGTAACCAGTGTTATAGTGGGGACTCTGCTACATTGAGGGCGTTAACAATCTCACATCTCATACCCCATCTCACTCCTAACTGAAATACCAATCCTTACGTAATTAGGGACCATATGATATCATATCGCCATTCCCTTGACAAAATGCAATCCACAACCTCACATAATGCACAACCTCACAGAAAAGCCGCATGCAGCCTCACAGAATGCAATGCACACCCTCTCATCATTAGGGGACGGCAATATGATATCATATGATTCTGGCAGTCTGATATCTACCTGCGCATCCTTATATAATCATATAATGCAATGCACACATCCTGACAAAATGCTTTACACACCTGCATTACTCCAGATCCGTGTTGTTGAGCTCATGGACCATGTCCTGTGTACCTGCGGCACTCCATACACACATCTTGACAAAATGCTTTACACACCTGCATTACTCCAGATCCGCGTTGTTGAGCTCATGGACCACGTCCTATCTACCTACGACCGCCAGATCTCTAAGTACACTGCTGGCGTCTTCGGAAGGGCAGGTGAGTGATGAGAAGAGTGTACTTGCAGGCATTGGTGGTTGGCCCTCGTGCAAGCAAACGGGCTGTCCCTCTCAACCTCACGCCTAGTCATACATGCTTTACTAATGTTATCATTCACAGGCAGGAACTGTGTACAGGCAGGCATTGGTCGTTGGCCCTAGTGCAAGCAAACAGGCTGTCCCTCTCAACCTCACGCCTAGTCAAACATGTTTTGTTAATGTATTCATTTACAGGCAGGAAGTCTGTACAGGCACTCACTCATCCTACACACACAAACATATGGAGTCCAGTAGGGCACCTGTACAAATGTAATCATCATCAGGGATCCACACACCCACACCCCTCCACGTCCACCCACCACACCCACGAATCCACACCCACACCACCCTCTTGCAGGCATCAACCCTGTGCCCAACTCACCCTCCACCCACACCCACATCCCCCTTGCAGGCATCGGACTTGTGCTCAACTCACCCTCCACCCACACCCACCACAACCACTCACCACAACCACACCACCCCTTGCAGGCATTGAACTTGTGCTCAACTCTCGAGTTGCTTCTGTTGGCGACGGCTTTGTGAATGTGGTTAACAAGGTTGACAACACCGAGGAGTCCATCCCCTTTGGTGCATGTGTGTGGGCCACAGGCATTGCCATGAACCCTCTCTTGAAACTGGTTCAGGAGAGAATCCCTGAGCAGAACCATTTCAGGTACGAGTGTCTAGACCCAGATGTACTCTCTGAAAATAATATGGCAGAGCCCATATAATTTGGCGGAGCCCCCCCTTCTGACGTTGCCCGTCCGTGCGACCGATCAACAGACCACACGAAGCCCGAAGCCAACCAAGGTACTACTTATGGCCAAATTGACTAGCGCTTAAGCGCACAGGCCAAAAATAAAACTGCTCGCTCCGGAAACGCGCAGATGAATTCAAAAAGGCAGCGCGGCACCGCGCTGCCGCGCGCGCTTAGTAGTACCCTGAAGCCAACTGTCTCAACTAACGGGTTTCAGTCCGCTGCTCTCAATTCCGTTGCCACCTGTCTCACCGATAACCTACGCTCTCCACCAGTTTTTCTCGTCGATTTCCCCGCCATCTAGAATTAAATTATTATCAGCTATCAACCTCAGTGTGTACATGATCCACCCCGGAGTAGCTACGTAGCTATAGAGTAGCTATGTACATGATCCACCCCGAAGTAGCTATGTGTATGTATTGCAGCCCTACTTAAATTGTGCACCGGTTCCGCCCGGGGCGACCCCCAGGCAATAGGGGGTAGTGTTATTACATATGCCTTCTGCAGCGTCCCCCTCTTTATATATACTCAAGTATTCATCCCTTTTTAATTGCGAGTTACTGGCATTGGCCCGCCTTGAGTAAGGGTCAGATGGTCCTAATTTACCAAGATATGTGAAAAATCGATCAGACAGGGGGGACAATCAGCAGGGAAGAAAAGCATATGCTCAGTCATTCATCCCTGTTTAATTGCGTGTATGAGTGTATGCTCAAAGGTGCTCCCCTGTTTAATTGCGTGTATAAGGTGTAAAAGTTTATGCTCAAATGTGCTTTACCTTCAACCCTACACCCCCCCTGGTCCCTCCCCTCCCTTCATCCTCCCTCCCCCTTCCTGCCTGACTCCCAAATCTGCCCCTCCGCCCAAGCCAGTGGACCAGTCTGAACAACATGATCCACACCCCACAGGTCTCTTCTGACCAACGAGTTTCTTCACATCAAAGGTAGCAATGGCTCAAAATCTATGTGCTTGGTAATGCCCCCCACCCCACCCCACCCCACCCTCCTCCGGCCCTCCCTTCCTTCACTCTCCCTCCCCCTTCCCTCCTTACTCCCCCATCTGCCCTTCCACCCAAGGCAGTGGACTGGTCTGAACAACTGGTTGCTCCACACCCCGCAGGTCTCTTCTGACCAACGAGTTTCTCCAGATGAAGGGCAGCAATGGCTCAATCTACGTGCTTGGCGACGCCTCCACCATTGAGCAGCCCAAAGCAGTGGACTATGCTGAACAGCTATTCGATGCTGCTGACGTGAACAACGACAACCAGCTGTCCCTTGAGGAACTGATGGACTTGTTGGATAAGGTGAGACAGGATGATTGTTTGAGAAGGTGAGATGAGATAGTGTGATTGTTTGATGAGGTGTGGTGAGATATTGTGATTGTGAGTCAGTATGATAGTTCGATGCTGCTGACGAGAACAATGTCAATCAGCTATCCCTTGAGGAACTGATGAACTTGTTGGATGCGGTGGGGTGAGATAGTGTGATGGTGAGTCAGTACGATTGTTTGATGAGCTGAGGTGAGATAGTGTGATGGTGAGTCAGTATGATTGTTTGATGATTTGAGGTGAGATAGTGTGATGGTGAGTCAGTATGATGGTTTGATGAGGTGAGGTGAGATAGTGTGGTGGTGTGTCAGTATGATGGTTCGATGATTTGAGGTGAGATAGTGTGATGGTGAGTCAGTATGATTGTTTGGTGATGTGAGGTGAAATAGTGTGATGGTGAGTCAGTATGATTGTTTGATGATTTGAGGTGAGATAGTTTGATGGTGAGTCAGTATGATGGTTTGATGAGGTGAGGTGAGATAGTGTGGTGGTGAGTCAGTATGATGGTTCGATGATTTGAGGTGAGATAGTGTGATGGTGAGTCAGTACGATTGTTTGGTGATGTGAGGTGAAATAGTGTGATGGTGAGTCAGTATGATTGTTTGATGATTTGAGGTGAGATAGTGTGATGGTGAGTCAGTATGATGGTTTGATGAGGTGAGGTGAGATAGTGTGGTGGTGAGTCAGTATGATGGTTTGATGATTTGAGGTGAGATAGTGTGATGGTGAGTCAGTATGATTGTTTGGTGATGTGAGGTGAAATAGTGTGATGGTGAGTCAGTACGATTGTTTGATGATTTGAGGTGAGATAGTGTGATGGTGGGTCAGTACGTCTCCCCCCCCCCCCCCCTCCCCCCCTTAACCATCCCCCCCCCCTCCCCTAACCATCTCCCCCCCCCCCCCCCCCCCCCCCCCTAACCATCCCCCCCCCTAACCACCCCAAACCATCCCCCCCCCTAACCACCCCAAACTTCCCTAACCATCTGCTTGCAGGCTAGCACCCGGTCTGTTCATCTGAAGGAGCATGCTGCGTACTGCGTGCAGTAAGAAGAGGGATGCCAAGAACTTGCTGGTGCTGATCACCCAACCTTCCCTAAGCATCTCCCCCCCTCCCCCCCCCCTTCCCCCCTAGCCGCCCTAACCTTCCCTATCCATCTGCTTGCAGGCTAGCACTCGGTTGGTTCATCTGAAGGAACATGCTGCTTACTTGCGCAGTAAGAATCGGGGCTCCAGGAACTTGCTGAACCTGATCACTCAACCTTACTTACCCCCACCCCCACCCCCACCCCCCCTAACCACCCTAACCAGCTAACCACGCCAACCGTACCTATTCATCTGCTTGCAGGCTAGCACTCGGTTCGTTCACCTGAAGGAGCATGCTGCTTACTTGCGCAGTAAGAATCGGGGCTCCAAGAACTTGCTGAACCTGATCACTGCACGCAATGACAAGCCTGATTCAAGCCCCTTTGAGTCTTTCTCTGAGGACACCCTGTTGGATAAGAAGCAGTTCTCTGAGCTCCTGAAGTCTGTCGAGCAGGGGCTTAGGGCTCTTCCCGCAACTGCCCAGGTAAGGAGGATGTTAAAGAGGAAATGGTGATGTCATGATTGTATGTAATGATGCTCATGTGATGCAATTATGATATTATGAATATTGTAGAAGCAATTGCACTTTGTTGGAAAAGGAGCAGAACTCCTGGAGTCTGTCGAGCAGGGGCTCAGGGCCCTTCCCGCAAATGCCCAGGTAGGGAGCAAAGACACATGCTATGATGTTATTATGGTGTCTTGGATATTGTAGGACTTTGCACTATGTTGGATAAGGAGCAGTTCCCTGAACTCCGTAATTTTGTTGAAAAGCTCTTCCCGCAACAGTTCAGGTAAGGAGGACAGACTCATGTTATTTGTTGATGGTGTCATGGTTTTATGTAGTGATGCTCATATGATGTTATGATGGAACTATGATGTCATGAATATTGTAGGACTTGAGCAATTGCACTGTAGTGTGTTGGATAAGGAGCAGTTCTCTGAGGTCCTCAATTCTGTCGAGCAGGGGCTGAGGGCCCTTCCCGCCAGTACCCAGGTAAGGAGGAAAGACACAGGTGTTGACGAGGAAATGGTGATGTCATGATTGTGTGTAGTGATGCTCGTGTGATGAAATTATGATATCATGAATGTTGTAGAAGCAATTGCACTTTGTTGGATAAGGAGCAAATATCTGAACTCCTTAAGTCTGTCGAGCAGGGGCTTAAGGCCCTTCCTGCAACAGCTCAGGTCAGGAGAGGAATAGTGTTTTTTATTTCAGATTCTGTAGGTCAGGTTGAGTAGCTACTTGGGCTACTCAAGCCTGATTTCAGGATCGTTGCATAGCCATCGAATGGCGGAGCGTGGAGCCCCGGGGGGGGGGGGGGGGGGGGGGGCAGCGCAATGCAATGCACTGGGGCTTAGGGCTTATCCCGCAACTGCTCGGGTAACGAGGAAAAACACATGCTATGAGTTGATGGCGTAATGATGATGTCATGTTTTTTTTAATTATGCTTTACTTTGTGATGATTCTATTTGTAATGGTGCTCATATGATGTAATAATGAAATTATGTTGTCATGACTTAATGACTTTTGTAGGATTTAAGCAATGGCACTATGTTAAGGGAATGGCAACTAATATTAGTATTTGAAAAACTAATATTAACTGATATTATTACAGTGTCACAATAATATCAGTTTTTCAAATAAATTTGAAGTTCTGGTGAGACGGCTACTCTGACCAATATTATACAATGTTATATAATATTAATTATTCACTTATATTATATATTTATATAACATAGCCGACCCCTAACTATGTTGGATAAGGATAATGTTGGATAATGAGCAGTTACGTGAACTCCTTGCATATTTAGAGCAGGGGCTTAGAGCTCTTCCCACATATCCACAAGTAGGGAGGAAAGACACATGGTTTGTGTTGATGATATCATGATTTTATGTAGTGGTGCTCATATCATGTAATCATGAATTCCCGCAGCTGCCGAGGTAGGGAGGGGAACAGTGTTTTTTATTTCAGATTTCTGTAGGTCAGGTTGAGTAGCTACTTGGGCCTGGTTTCGGGATTGTTGCATAGCCTTCACATGGCGGAGCATTAATTCATTCATTGTTCAAGTAATCTGCGGATTGAGATTATTTAGTTAATTGTATCAATGAATTTATTGGTCAAGTAATCTAAGTAGCTGTTACCTACGTTTCATGTGCCAAAAATCTCTTTCTTTTAAGCCAAATTATAAGAAATTGAACATAGAACTAGAACAAGCTAGCTCACCTAGTGTTTGTCTGTCCTTGCAGGTTGCCAAGCAGCAAGGGGACTATGTTGCGGCCTTGTTTGCAAACAACACAATCACTGGTACCCCTGAAACAACGATTATCGAAGGCGCAAAACCATTCGCATACGGCCACAAGGTGAGGGCTTTTTTTCTGAGTAGCCTTGCATGTCATTTTGAGGGCCGCTACGGCAAAGCCTCCCTTTGACGTAGTGGCCCTCAAAAATTCAAAGGGGTCCTTTTCCCAAACTTGCCACATAATGGTTGGAGTGTGTGGGTGTGTTCATGTGTGTGGGTGTGGGTGTTCATGTGTGTGGGCCTTATTATGAGGCGTGAAGTTGTGGGGGGCACCCGTTTGCTTGCACTGGGGCCAGCCACCAATTAAACTTCGGTCAAGGTGTCAAGCAAGTAGACAGGCTTCTGACCGCAACGACTGTCATCTAATGAAGGGTTCTGCTGCCTCTGTTGGTAGTGACAAGGTACTAGCAAATAGACACTCCTTACCAAGTACAAGCAAAGATCATTTTAGACCCTGCTGTCACGGTCAGGCTAGTTCCTTCAGCAATTTGGCCTACCCCTGGACTCAGCAGCACTGATCACTAGTAAGGTCGGGCTGCTTCGGTCATGGTGCCTAGCAAATAGACAGGCTTCTTACCGCAACGACTGTCATCTTATGCAGGGTTCTGCTGCCGATGTTGGCAGTGACAGGGCACTAGCTAATAGACACTCCTTACCAAGTACTAGCAAATGAACAGGCTTCTGACCATTACGACTGCTATCTTATGCAGGGTTCTGCTGCCGATGTTGGCAGTGACAGGGCACTAGCTAATAGACACTCCTTACCAAGTACTAGCAAATGAACAGGCTTCTGACCATTACGACTGCTATCTTATGCAGGGTTCTGCTGCCGATATTGGCAGTGACAGGGCACTAGCTAATAGACACTCCTTACCAAGTACTAGCAAATGAACAGGCTTCTGACCATTACGACTGCTATCTTATGCAGGGTTCTGCGGCTGATGTTGGCAGTGACAAGGTACTAGCAAAGAGACACTCCTTACCAAGTACTAGCAAAGTTCGTTTTAGCCCCTGCTGTCACAGTCAGGCTAGTTCCTTTAGCCTGTTTGTCCTACCCCTGGACTCAACAACAACAACAGTAAGAACATTACTAGTAAGGTCAAGGTGCCTAGCAGATAGACACTCCTTACCAAGTAGTAGCAAATGGACAGGCTTCTGACCATTACGACTGCTGTCTTATGCAGGGTTCTGCTGCCTATGTTGGTAGTGACAAGGCGGTGTTTGATGTCCCCATCTTGGGTCCCCTCACTGGCTTCGGAGCTGGAGTCCTGTGGAAGAGCTATGAGACCTACTCCCAATTCAGCTTCCGTAACCAGTGCCTCGTCGCCTCAGACTGGTGAGTTGTGTTTCTTGGTGTTGTATGTCAATAATACCATACAATTTAAATACTGCAGTCACAGTTCAGCGTCCGAAACTTGTGCCTGGTCGGATCAGACTGGGGGTGTGTGTTTGATGGTGTTGTATATCAATATTGTCACGATTTCATTACTGCAGTCAGTTCTGCTTCCGTAATCAGTGCCTGGTCGCATTAGACTAGTGAGTTGTGTTTCTTGGTGTTGTATATCATACGATTTCAATACCCTTGTCACAGTTCAGCTTCCGTAACCAGTGCCTGGTCGCCTCAGACTGGTGAGTTGTGTTGGTTGGTGTTGTATATCAAACGGCTTTGATACACTAGCCACAGTTCAGCTTCCTGTCAGTGGATAGGGACAGTGACGGAAGGGAACTTGACATGAAGAATGGGTGACAGGAGGCCTGGTGCCCTGTAAAGAGGTAAACAAACCAACCCAGGCGACTGCCTGTAGGGCGGAATTTCATGCTTGCCTTGCTGAGCGTAATGCTATCCCTGAAACAAATGCTGGGGTTGTTCTCAGTACTGTTAAATGAACCTCGCAACAAAGTCGATTCACCGGTATTAGGGCTCCTGGTGCCACGTAAGGAGCGACCAGCTGCTGAAACAACATGCCACAGACCACCAATGCAACCAGAATCAGAGCAACACAAGCAATTCGATAAAGCATGCAATAAACTTGCAGCAACAAACTCGCAACAACTATTAAGTCCAGGACAAGAGTCGAAATCACTGCAGAAAGTCGACAGCGTCAATCCAATCGAGTTAAGACTCCACTAATGTATACATGCACATAACATACAAATACACACATATGCAACAAGTACATACATACACACATACATACATACCAATGAGAACTGAAGGGATCCTACAATGCCAATTCAGGCTCAGCACATTGTTGGTTGGCCCCAGATTTTGATTTTGAGCGAGCCTTAATGAGCAGAAGAACACTGCAGTACACATACAACACTATGCCATCACAATTTTAATTGATGGTTGGCCCCTTCAACCCGTAATTTAGATATTTTGCCCCCGCCCCCCCCCCCCCCACACACTCACCATTTTGTCACCCACCACCACCCACACACGCCATTTATTTATTTACAGGCTCCGCACGAAGCTCTTTGGTCGTGACATCTCACGAGTCTGATCAACAGCTGGCACAATTGCCTACAGCTCTGATGGGGAGGCTCCGCACGAAGCTCTTTAGTCGCGACATCTTACGTGTCTGATCAACAGCTGGCACGGTTGTCTGCAGCTCGAATGGAGAGTCTCCAGACACAAGTTGAGGAGTGCGCCTAAACAACTATGATGCGGATCTTGAAGTCCCCCTAAACATCCCTGAAAGAGATGCCCCTCTGCTTCCCCTTCATCCCCCCCACCCCACCCCTGTATTTGGAGAGCCAAGCCGCCCGCCACACATTTATCACTTCGTATGGTTACGTTTATTGGTTATATGTTCTGCTTGTTCGTCTTTTTCTATCGCTCATGGCAGCATGTGGGTCGATTGTTTTGATTTGTTGGTCGAGCTGGATAATGTTCATCAATGTCCGTGGATCTGAATTGAGTGCCGACGTACCAGAGAGAGATTGAAGTTGAGCTTGCACCGCTGCTACTGATGGCAGAATCCCCCCACCCCCACCCCCAACACACACATATATAAAACAAGAACAAAACCTACCCACCTGCTCCACACACACAAATATATAAAACAAGAACAAAACCTACCCACCGGCTGAACACTCACAGTGCCGACGTACCAGAGAGAGAGAGTGATAGGCAAGATTGTATTTTATTGGCACATTGTTTAAAACCATTGTTGTTGCATGTCTTCGTGAATGTAGCTCATGCAATATGTCGCCTGTTCACTTGTTCATCCATGTATTCTATATCATTGTTAGTTTCAGATCTGTGCCTGTTGAATATTGTAGAATCCACATCGCATTATGTGCATGGACTATGGAGTACTATATGTGTTTTCACAGATTGTGGGCTGTTGATCACTCCAGCTGTAGTAAGCTTACCCCCAGTTTCATTTGGGTACATGGCTACTCCTTGGAAGGTATGATGGATGTCTGCAGTCTACACTGCTTGCATTCTGGAGGCCTAGAGATCAACCTTGATCCTAGGAGTCCAAGAACATAAGCTATCGCTTATATAAAAACGTTGTAGGAGGATCGGAAACCTTCTTGAACTTGAACGTGGTTACATTGCTTCAGCCAGCAATTTGTCTTCGGCAAAGCTGGCACTGTCAAACCAGGTTCACGGCCTGAGGTACATCAGAGAGTCCGAGACACACAAATTATGCATTTGAGAGGCCTTTTTAATTCATTACATCGTTGATTGGAGGAGGATGGACTGGCCAGTTGAGATTCGCCTCCTTACAACCTTGTAACAAATGTTTTTTCAGCTGTCTTCATGAGGTATAACATTAAGTTCATACGGTATACATCCAGCTATCTTCAAGTCAAATAGGTAGAATTGTACGATCAAGAGTCTTGTGCGTCAACATTTAAAACCCGTTTTCCTGGTATTTATATTTTACTACTGTATTCGGCGAGCCGCCAAATTGCTTACTGGAGCAATGTAACTGAGCTCATGCATAAACATTCATAGTACCGTATGCATGCTGATTCACCCCGGATTCGGTGAGCCTTCAGAAAGCTGATAGGCTGCGGATTCAACCTGGACTGGGCAGAAGCACGGGAAAATTCGCCTTTGTTTATCATTCATTGTGTGGAGACTGAAGAGATAGGATCAAGTATATTTGGGTTCCAAGGTTTAACCGCTGACAAATCGGCGACTAACCTTTTGCAGAATACTATTATTTCCCCCGTGCGTAAGAAACCAAGGGGTGTGACAGGGTCCGAACTCATACCGATTACATTTCTCTACACTGACACTTTAACGACTGTTCGAGGTATAATTTGATCGGAATTCAACTCCTCAACTATGGACAGGCCCAGTTTCAGCACAACACAGGGGGTGGATGGATCATGACCCTCGCCTCCTCCAAGCTGGCGGCACTAGTTCAACTTGCGCACCACAAGCCCCTCTTATACACCTACAAGGGGACCACCTACTCAGCCACCATCAGCTCCCCCCACCCGATCATCGGTGCCGCCCAGCGCTCTGCGCAAGAGGCCCTACCAGCAAACTTCCGACTGACCAAGCCACACATCCTCGTGTACTCGCATATCGCCATGGTAGCTGCAGAGCAAACCAAGCTGGGGGGAAATGACTGGCAGAACCTCCTCAACATGCCGAGAGAGAAGTATGACACGCTCAACTCAGCCACCCTGTTGAGGTACGCTGCATTGGCCATCATCAAGTTTGGAGAAACTCCAGCTGCCCAGGCAGAAGAAGAGGAGGACATGGGAGAGCCCGTGGACTTGATGAGCCCCTGAACCCAGTCAGGCCCCCCAGCACCTGCTCCTGCCCTCCCACCAGCTGGGGACAGGAACCGGGGGAACCCTTCTTCCCACCCCCGAGAGGAACGCAACAGACAGGTAGCCCCCCTTGTCTACACCCACTGCCGTAAGGCCACCTTGCATACCTGCCCAGTTGCAAACACCCCTTTGCCTACCTGCAAACACCCCTCTGCCTACCTGCAAACACCCCCCTCTCCTCCTGCGTACACAGCTCTGCTCATCTGCCAACACCCATGTGCCCATCTGCCTAGCTGCAAGTATCCCCCTGCCCACCTGCAAACATCCCCCTTCCCAATTGCAAACACCGCTCTACTCATCCGCAAACACCCCTGTGCCCATCTACCTAGCTGCAAGCATCCCTCTGCCCACCTGCAAACATCCCCCTGCCCAATTGCAAACACAGCTCTACTCACCCGCAAACACCCTTGTGCCCATCTGCCTAGTTGCAAACATCCCTCCGGCCAGTTGCAAAGAAACCTCACCTCGCTCATGACACCTTACCCCCCCCTCCTTCCCTCCCCCCCACCCGTGACTTATGGCCCAGCAGCCAGGGTCCAGGACCTGGGGCCCACAACACACAAGCCAGAATGGAGGGCAGGCCAATGGAAGGGGAAGCTCCAAGAGATGAAGGACTTCGAACCCCATGCTGCAAACACATCCTGCCCCATCACTTGCAAGCCTGGGCGCAGACCTTCATGCATAACCAACACGGGCCCAACCTGGCCTACCTTCCTTTACGCTTTCCGTATCATCTTCTCTGATGTCTTGATTTTTGTAATCTTGCTGAACTATATTGTCCGTAGAAATAGGAGTATCCTCGCCCAACATGGTATATATATGATACCCGGCGCGGTATCCGAGTTTGTAACAAAGGATACTACCCCCCATTACCGCGCGAGTCTATTGCCTACCCCTCCCATCCATCGCACTAATGGGTTGAGTTGGTGGCTTCTTTGGACCACTCCTTCATGGCTAAACTGGACGACCTTGGGAACTCTGTCTCAGAAACGGCACATATGTGCAACGCTCTCTAAAAACGGCTTCCCCACCTCCACTTATAATAGGGACCGACCGATTAGAGAAACTCATAGGAAACTCATTGGAAACTCATTCTATGCCCATCCCCTCCAGGACTCGACGTGTAGGGGAGGACAAAGCCCCCCCCCCACAAAATACACAACCACCCAACTATCACCGAGGCCAGCTTATAATCCCGGTCCAAAGCACTATCCTACCATACATTGAGAAACAAACTTCAAGCCACTGACAAGTGCACGCCATCAATGCCTACCTCAGTGGACCACATGCTAACACAGGGAAAATTTTCAAATTTGGGGAGAGACACCACTAAATACTCAAAGCAACCCGTAGCGACCTGGGTGTTAGGCCGCTCCACTTCACCTCAGCGGGAAATTTCTCAAATTTGCTAATGCAGGCCTACATGCACACTGAATGCCCCCAGATGGGAATACTCCACCAAATTGCACAACCCGATTATAACCCTGAATACACCAATCCCCACAACCTTTCCTCTGATGAATCCTACAACTTTGGGATTCTACATGGTAGCAGCAAAAAACAAATCCTCGAACGTCTACAAGGACATAATAAATGTATCTTGCACTTTACCACCCCCTCCCAGCCGCATATGGACATGCCGGCTGCCTCAAACAATATCATAACACCTGGTATTGGATAGACTCAGAAAACCTCTCGCCCATCCCCCTTGGACTCCACACCGGGCGCCTGGCAGGCCATATATGGGCAAATCCTCATCCTTAAAGATGAGAGCGCAGACATGAGGTTTTTGGACCCCCAATTCCAGCTTGGAAATGCGTCGGCTGTTACCAAAGATACAACCCTCCGAACCCAGTGCCTACGCTAACCAACATGGAATATACCATGATGGAGGACGTCAGCTCACCCCAACGCACCTCCCCCCCAAACACACGAATGGACTGCGACATGGGAGATGTTGCCTTAGACCCAACCCCGGCCCGAGTGCTATCCTACCATACATTGAGAAAACAAATTCGATGTCACTGCCAAGTGCACGCCATCAATGCCTATCTCGGTGGACCATATGTCGACACAGAAAAAATATTCAAATTTGGGGAGAGACATCACCGGATACTCAAGGCAACCCGTAATGACCTGTGTGTTTGGCCGAACCACTTCATCCCTCGCAAGGGGAATTTTACTAATATGCTGATGCAGGCCTACATGCACACCGAATGCCCCCAGATGGGAATACTCCACCGAATCGTACAACCTGATTATAATCCGGAACACCCAAACCCACACGACCTTATCCATGATGAACCCTACAACTTTGGGATCCTACCCGGCAGTAGCAAAGACCAAATCCTCCAACGTCTGCAAGGACACAGTAAATGTATCTTGCGCTTTACCACCCCCCTCCCAATCGCCTATAAACATGCTGCTTGTCTAAAAAAATTCCATAACATCTGGTATTGGATAGACTCAGAAAACCTCTCGCCAATCCCTTTGGACTCCACACCGGGAGCCTGGCAGGCCCTATATGGGAACATCTTCATCCTTAAAAAAGAGAGCGCAGATATGAGGTTTTTGGACCCCCAATACCATCTTGACGTTGCGACGATGGATACTGCAGACACAACCCCTACTACAACTCCTACGAAACCCATGCCTCCACAACCCAACATGGAAGATACCATGATGAAGGACGCCAGCCCGCCCAATCGCACATCCCCCCCCAACACGCAAATGGACTGCGATACAGGAGATGCTGCCCCAGAGCCAACCCTCCCACTTGCAGCCACCACCTACCACCCCGGGGTCACTACCCTCCTACCCGGACAACCCAATCTCTGCACTGTCACTTGCAACGCCCCAACTGTCAACAACCTGAAAAATCGTGGTAACACAGAGCACCCCCCCCCACAAAAAATATTAGGCTCCCCAACAAGCATCTGAAACACTCACAAAAACTGGGCCCCAACATTAAACTCAAACAAACACCAATCCACAACTTTTTCCCCCCATCTCTACCACCACCATTTCCAAGGGAGCCTCCCCCCCCCAACAGACTAAGAAGCTCAAACAAACATTCTTTAAACCAACCATTCCTTTTACCCCTAAGGATAATGGACCCGCCCAACAACCCACCCACCATGTCCCGTCACCCCTAGACTACTACATGGATAACATACATTTTCTACTCCTCAACTGCAGAGGGCTGAGGAGCTCCTGGGAGCTAATTCTCAATCACATCCTAGACCACAAACCAGATGTGGCTATTCTTACAGAAACCAAACTGCTCTCCTGCCTCTCCTTCATCCAATTCATCAAGAAGGAAACTCCCCCAATACTCCCTTCACCACAGTAGTGTGGCCAAAACCCCGGACAACAACCACGGTAAAGGAGGGGTCATAATCCTCACCCACAAGCAATTAGGCCCCCCCGTCCACCATGAAGTCAATGCAGACCTGGCTGGTTGCCTGGTGCACATCACCTTCGGCTCAACCACCCCAACTCCTACACACATCATAGGCGTCTACTACATGCCCCATGACCAACCCCAGCAACGGCAAGCCGCATATACATACATCGGGACTCACACCAAAAAGCCCAATCACACCACACTCTGTGGAGGGGATTGGAATGCAACCCTCTTTCCCTCAGATAGATCTACCCACGCCACTTCCCACACAGACCAACATCACATATCAATGTGCTCCCAACTCAACCTCCACCCCACCAACCCTTTCACTAGAGCACCCACCTTCCATTGCTACCAGGAAGGCAACCTCGAGCACCACAGCAGAATCGATGACATCCTCATCTCCCCTTGCCCCAACCCCCTCCAGCCCCATATTAGTGAAAAAACCAGGGAGGTCGGAGGATACCTAGACCACATGGCCCTTCACCAAATTATCCCCCCTATTTACCTTCCCATACCCCTGACTTTGACTGACACCCCCCCTCCTAGACCCCAACAACTAGTCACCCCCGTCAGCAAGGCCTCCATGAACGCCACCAGAAAGGCCATTGAAGAAACGCACACTACCTTCTTCATGGAACACACCCAAACCATCAGGGACTGGTGGGACCAGGCCACCAACCTCATAGGAGACAATTCCCTCCCATCCCACCTCCACCAAGTCAAACACACTCTCCTTGCAAAAGGATTAGACCTCGACCATCTCAGCAACCAGATTATGGAACCTATTAGGATGGCCCTCACCACTATGTTTGACACCTGCCCTACCAGGAACCAAATCCCAGGGCACTTCCTTGACAGAAAGAAGAGCAAAGCCCACGCCAAAATCAACTCCCATATCCAACAGCTTAAGACGTACAGGAAACTCCTAACCACCGACCCCAACTCCTATCACACTGCCCATTCTACTCTCCTAGAAACATGCCATAACCATCCCAACACCCTCACCCATATCAAGCTTGCCTCAGACCATGCCTCCCTTTTGGCTGCAATCAATATATCCCTCGATGAGGCCCTCCCTGCCCTCCGGAGAATCCTCACGGACAGCAGACAAACAGCTACCGCCACTGGCAAAGCAGCCTTCATGACCCAGCTATCCAACAAACCTAAACAAGCCCACAGAAACATCTTCAAAACTTTGGAGAATCCGACGTCACCGTAGACTCTCCAAGACCCCACCACTGGCCAGCACAAAACGTCCACTAAAGACCTCCTAGACATCTTGGGGGAGCACATGGGACACATGATGGCCCCCCCTCACCACACGTGCACCGGCAAATACCTACCCCAGGACAGACAGACCACCCCCCCTCCATGGGCCTCCCTGCTAGACACATTCTCCCTAGAAACCAAGGCCCAACCCACCAAACACTCCAACCCCATCCTACCCTACCTCATGGAGTTCTCTAATTACAAAACATGCATCCAACATGTAGCAAAAAGCAAACAGGCTGGCCCAGACGGAATCCCCAATGAACTACTAACCTGCCTCCCTTGGTCTTGGCACCACACCATACATAAAATGTTTGGGCTTATGTGGATCACCGGCTACACCCCTATGTGCTGGAAGACCTCCAACACCATCATGCTTTACAAGAAAGGAGACCCCACCCAAGCCAACCACTACAGACCTATTGGCCTCAACAACACGATGGGTAAATTGTGGACTAACATGGTTACAACAGTGATGTCCAAATACTTGGATCAATACCAAGTCCTCAGTGACTCCCAAGAGGGATTCAGACAGAACAGAAGCACCCATAGGCAGCTCGCCCACCTCCTACATGACATCGAGGATGCGGCCCACTCTAAAAGAGACCTGTTTGCTGCCTACTTTGACTTCTCATCTGCCTTTAATATGGTGGACCATGACAAGCTGCTCCAAACTATGTACGACCTTGGAATCCCGGTAGATGTCATTGAAACAGTGAAAGGAATTTACAACGGGGCTACCACCCACATGTACCTCAACAACACCCAAGGCAAACCCATTCAAATCACAAGAGGCAACATCCAAGGTGACACCCTCTCCCCCCTACTCTTCATCATCTTCATCGAACCTCTCCTCAGATGGCTACAAGCCGGGGGCAGAGGATACAAGCAAGGCATAACCTCAACATCCAATACTGACCAAGATAAAACAGATAGTCTAGGATATGCTGATGACACCAGTGTGGTCACTAACACAGCAGACGACCTCAAGGTACAATGCCTTTAAGTGCAACAATTCAGTACTTGGTCTGGGATTTCTCTTAACGGGGGTAAATGCATGATCACTGGCATATTGCATGGCTCCCACCCCAAGGATCCCACCAACCACAAGGCCCTAACCAAACTTCTTCACAACACCATCCTCATTAACGACACATGGGCTACATACCTTCCCCCCAATGAACCATACAAGTATCTAGGGGTGCCGGTTAGCCTCACCCTAAACTGGAGACCCCTCATGAAACAAGCCCTGGCCCTCATACATAGTAAAGGACACCAAATCCTTCACCACTGCTAAACCGAAAGGCGCCACCCCTCTCCAATGTCTCAGACTCATCACCACGTGTATTAAACCTGCCATCACCTACCCTATGACTGTAGCACCCTACAGCTATTCAGATATAGGCATCTTAGACAAGGCCATATGGACCCTGGCTAAAAAATGCTGTGACCTACACCCCTCATTCCCAACTGCTAGTGTCTGCCTCCCCTTGGGACAGGCAGGATTGGGCATCCCCTCCCTAATGGTGGACTATACTCAAATTACAGCAGCCCACCTCACTAGGTCCCTCAACGACACCCGGGAAAACTAGGCAGGCTAACTAAAGCCCTCCTCCACAAAAGAAGCTGCTATGCTCCAGGGTATGGATCCTCTTACCTTGCCCAGCCACACACTTCAATACTTTACCCTGGCCAAGCAAATGCACATCCTCAAAAGAGCCTCCATCCAAATCCATATGGAGGACGAAACCCTACTCAAACCCCTTCAAGACTCCCTCCCGGACATACCCAAACACACCATTCCCCCCAATCTTCTCAAAACCCTCATCCCCTTTGGGCATTAACTTCCCTAGCTGACATTGTGAGCCCTGATGGGACCACAATCATCCCATCCAATACCCTCTCGCACACCTACGGCAACAAGAGTCTCCACTAGGCATAAAGTTGCCCTCAACAGACTCAGCCTACACCTGTGCTCTCCACCCCCACCTGGAAGCCCACCTCAACCCTACTCCTGCCACAGCCCCCTGCCCTTGGCATCAAGGACCTCCCCCATCCACCTACGCATCCCCCAACGGCACATTACCAAGTTCTCCACATATACTAGCAGCCACCACCTTAACAACTGGGACACCGCCCCCGTACCGCCCCGACCCTTGACCCCCAACCGGCATCCGTACCCCAACCACAACACAGCCCCCCACGCATAATATCGAGGAGATCCCTGCCTCCAATGCACACATGTGGTGGGCCAGAGAGTCCTATCTTCACCCCACCAAGTATGCTCAAGCCTGGAGCACTGACCCCAAGATTGCTTGGACTGCCAGAATGCAATTCATCAGAAATGACACCACAAATGTACTGACGCCTCCTACTACAAACACCACACCATCCGTAAGAACAGCCCCCCCGACGACCTGGTGTATGCTGTCTCTACCCCAGACCTTCTTGCTCCCCCAACCCCAGCCAAGCTCCTCCACCTCCTATATGGCAACCAACACAGCCTGACCCACCTCCTGGGCTTCAGAGCCCAAAAGAGGAAGGCTAACGAACCCCGAGAAACCCCCCATCACAGATATTGGAGGGTCCAGAAAGCCCCATGTACCATTCTCTGCACCATCTCCCTTGTTACATATCTGCTGGCCTCCCCGTGCATTCCACACCTACTCCTCTGCCACCTCCATTGTGGTCACTTGGTCCCCCGTCCATCTCACAGAGGAACAAATCACCCTGCTGGTTGGTCCACCAGATTCCAGGAACTCCTCCATGCCTACAACACTGAATCTACCCCCAAAGCCGCCACCCCCTCCATTCCACCCAGACAAGACCTCCACCTCACTAACCTCCAACAACAAGGACAGTGGGCGGAGGGAGGAGAGTTTGATGCCAAATGGTACAGCGAACTCAGGCAAAACCTCATCATTAGCACGTCAGACCACCACCCAGACTGGGATATCCACCCCCCCCGGCAAATACCACATACAGGCTGGTACACTGAATGACAGGTACCCCACCTCCCCCCCCCAACTCACAACGGAGACACCACCTACGTCTACTCACCAACAGGCCAATGTGTCGGTCATATACCCCTCTCCCAACTCCACCTCCTCCACCACAGATACCATTACCACCAAGGCACACTCTCCCCACCTCTGGACCCTCCACAGCACAGGAACCTTCGCTGGAGACGTAGCCACCCTCCTATCACAGCACAAAGACACTACCATCTCCAATGTCTCCCCTGCCATACACAAAGCTATGTCCACCCTGGGGATGACAACGGACCTTGACACATCACCCCTCCTAATGAGTCCCCACCTCCCCATGGGCAACACCCCCACCCCAATTGGCCAACTGTTTGGCTTAGGACCCCACTGCTACTCCCAACCTTGGTACGGGGGAAACACACATCTCACCAGCCAGAACCCTGAAGAGGCCCACAAGGCTGTTCGATGGGCACTAGGCAGTGCCATACATGCTCACACCCTAGATATTCCCGCGTGCACCATCCTCTTGGTCCCACACAAACCCACATATGCCCATAACGCCCTCCTAAATCACCCATGGGCTATGGAACTAGCCACTCTGCCTCCAAGGCCAAACCCCTCACCCCCTCCCTAATCTGGACGGGGGGCAAACTCACCCCTGCCAAGAGACACTGAGGAACCTACAAACTCATTGCCATCTCAAACCCAGCTGGCCATGCCAAGTACCTCCACAACCCACCCACCACATGGGCCCAAACCATGAGGGACATAGGGGCCACTTCCATCCACGACCAGGTCCCCCCCCTCCCAATTGGGCCTCCCTACCACCCACCTACCCAAGGCACTTAGCTCCCTCCTTAAGACCTGGGCACAACAACCCACCCCCATGCAGATAGACCCCACACCCATAACACCCCCCGTGCTCCCGTGCACACATGCTATCCTACAAGCACCAGGCCTCGCTCTATACACAGATGGAAGTGCCATCATAGACAAAGAAGGCGTCCTACGCCTAGGGGCAGGCGTATACTCCCCCAGGGTCGCTGCACGTTGCCTCTGCATAGACCCTGGCGGACAGGGCATCACTGCCGACATCAATCGCGCGGAACTCGTGGCAATCCAACAAGCACTCATACACTCCGAAATAGATGAAGAACTCACCATCTACTCCGACAGCTTATGCTCCTTGCAGCTCATTAACCTGCACATTTACCGTCCCAGCAGGACCCGGGAAAACAAACGCCGCGACCTCCTGCAAGACATCGCCATCCACATTATCAACAGACACAACGCTGCTGCTACCACACGCCTGCTTAAGGTCCGATCTCACTCAGGAATCGTAGGGAATGACGAGGCAGACACGCTCGCGAGAGAAGCGACGACAGGATACAATGTAATTGGGCCAGTTAAAACAGGGGAACAAGCGCACCTCAACATGCATTGGCCGTCTGTCCAGCCCCCCAAATCTATTAATGGGGACCAGCCCCCCCGGCGTCCGGCCAACAATCTCACCAAGGGTATCAAGGCTAACCTCCCCACCCCCCCTGCACACCGGGCATGCCAACACCACGGGCATATACTCCTCCATGTGGAGCAAGCCAACCCCCTTCCTCCTCCCCCAGGCTAGTAATCGTTTCTGGCAATCCACCGACATCAAATGGTGGCAAAAAATACAAATCCACAAGGCTAGGTGGGGACGCTTATGGACTAGGAAACTGGCATACAGATACAAACGCCCCTATGGTACCAGCACTAGCCCCCCCTCTGATGATAACTGCCCTCTTTGTCGCAAAGCACAGAACGGAGCTGGCCATATTCTTGCTGGGTGCAGCCACCCTGTCTTCAAAGGAATGGATATCAACAGACATAATAAGGCGGTCCAACTCATCCAAAAGGCAGTAGCCAAAGGAGCTCTGGGGGCTCTCCCCATGTACATGGATGCAGGCACCTGTGAAGCGACATCCGACATTCCCACGAGACCCCCAACCACTCTCAATCCCCCTGATCTTCCCCAAGCCACATGGGATAAATACAGGCCTGATCTCCTCCTCATTGACGACGAATCCAAACCAAGAAAAGCCTACCTAGTTGAACTGGGCTACTGCTCAGACACTAACCACCACATCAAATTCCAGGAAAAGAGCGTTCAGCATAAGGAGCTCCAACGTATCCTTCAACAACAAGGACTCCTTGTCCACTACCTAGTCTTCACAATAGGTACCACTGGTACCATACCAATCACAACTCTTACCAATCTCTCCACCTTAGGGATCAGTCGCGAACACGTAGACAAACTCATCTCTAAGCTGCACAGAGAATCTATCGCCTCCTGTACCAGCATTCTTGCCACACGTCGCATGAAGGAGTCCCTCCCGCCTGGAGGGTGACACTTACTATGTCTGCCATGGTGACTTTCCCCAGCTGCGGCGTACGGGAGGGCCCCCTTAACAACACGCCCCTCCAGGCGTTATCTTTTTTTTTTTTTTTTTTTTTGATCGGAATGCTTTGGTTTGAATCTATTATGTTACTGCCATAGACTGCGAGGGGCCTTCAAGGCTTCAGCTATTTGTGGTCCGGCCCTCCTCTCTTGTATTTGTCGGGCCCTTTTTTTGCTCTGGACTACCTGCATTGGCATTTCTCTCCATTCCGCCTTCTGTTTGCTTGCTATGCGGACTTTTATGCAATTGTATTTGCTTTCAAGGTGTGTGGGCCTGTGGGGGTGCGTCAGACACCCTCATACTTCCTGTTCTAAAATTGGACAGTGCGCATGAAGTGCTGTCTCGTCTCGGTATTGTTTTTGCTCAGTCTATAGCTTATAACTCCCCCCCCCCCCCCCCCCCTCTCTCTCTCTCTCTAGAGCCATGTAAACAAATCCAAGTTCTTCCTGATCCATTCCAGATACGTCAGTGCAACGTACACTAAATGCCCCAGTCTAATTAAGACCAGGGCTTTCTCTTTAGGCACAGTGGATGGCCGGTGACTCGGTGAGCAGCCCATAGGTGGCTGAAGAACTTCTAATAATACAATCCAATTTCTCCATGGTACAGTGGATGGACGGCGAGCAGCCCACAGTTGGCTGGAAATCATGTAATAATCCAATCCAGTTTCTCCATGGCACTGGAACTTGGTTACATAGCTTAAGCCAGCAATATGGCTGCTCGCCGTCTTCGACAGTATATGTTTTACCACGAATGGCACAGTGGATAGACGGTGAGCAGCCCGGAGTTAGCTGAACAAGTCCGAGATTGGTCGCAAGCGTGATGCGTAACATTGGCGGAGTTGATGGAGTGTTACGGGAGAGTGGAAGAGATAGGAAGATGGACAGGCGAACCAGAGGGGTGGAGGGTGGGGAAGGAGCAACAGGTGGCACCGGAATCGAGTTCAGCGGACCGAAGCCAGGGTTTACGGCATAGTTAGGGGCAGGTTTTGT
Source organism: Microglena sp. YARC (assembly GCA_022414725.1). Classification (NCBI taxonomy): domain Eukaryota; kingdom Viridiplantae; phylum Chlorophyta; class Chlorophyceae; order Chlamydomonadales; family Chlamydomonadaceae; genus Microglena; species Microglena sp. YARC. Next base: position 29,610 of record JAJSRW010000094.1, read on the forward strand.
TGCCGGCAAACAAAAATCAACCGGAAAAGGGGTGACGCTGCCCCCACAAAACAATGTAACAATCCAATCCAATTCCTCCATGGCACAGTGACTGTTTTTTCCCGAACGACGCCTCGCCATTCCGTTGCAGTATGGCGACACATGGGTCTGGCTAAACTAGCCATAAATACCCCATCGAACCCCCGTGCTTCGTGCTCCGCGAAGTTCAGGGGGCAGCGTGTCGCTCTGGAGCACCGAGTCGCTCAATTTGTGACGCCTTGCACAATAAGGAAACAGTGGGTGAGTGGGTACAGTGGATTGCTAAGCCTGAACTATGTCCAGAACAACCTGCGTGATAACATTCTGTACTCAGGAGTGCGGTTTAGTAATGTTTACACTTCTCATGTGTACTCCACCCGCAGACCGTGAGCTGCCTGAAGGCTGATAGACCACTTAATAAAAACAAAACATGCCTGAAGCAACCAGTACTAGGGCTGCAGTGGGTCTAATGCCAAATACAATGACTTGCAGTCCAGAGTATGGAGCAAACAACCTTAAGCGTCGCAACACTGTTCCTTTTTGGGGCTTCACAGGGTAGCTTCCTACCAGCTCCATTAGCCAGCCACAGGGACAAGCCCAATGCTTGAAGCTGGATTGGAACATCTGATGATTGGATGGTGTCTGAAACCTGTCATGCCAGCTAACAGACACAGTAGCTAGCTTCAGGTTTGTCTCAAGGACAGGGATATGGAGCTGCCTAGAAGCTGCTATGTGTAGTCAAATAAATAAATTGTGTGTCTCAACACAGTCTACAGTATCGACAGTCTCATTGACTGCTGTTGTCTCCTCCACAACGAGATTACGCATGTACAAAATAAGCAACTGATAGCCGGGCTGATAGCCCGGTTTTATTTTTATTTTTTACTGCCGAAGACGGCGAGCGGCGAAATTGCTGGCTGAAGCTATGTAACCAAGTTCAAATTCAAGTAAACTGATGGCCCAAAACCCTCCTCCAGGGGGTTGACAGCCCCCCCCCCCCCCCCTGTTGGTGGTTGGCACCAGTGCAAGCAAACAAGGGCGTGACCGCCCTTGTGTTGGATTGGACCAATTGGACCAAGGGATCCGCTGGTGGCTGGGGAAGGGGATGGGTAGCCTCGCTATAACCATGGAGGGGCGGTAACTAGGGTTGTTTTGTGTGCGATGTGCGGTGTGTGTAACCTTGTTGCTGCCCTCGTTAACCTTGTTGCTGCCCTCGTGGCTGTTCTCGGCTGTTCTTGCGGAATGTGTGTCTCGTATACCGCGCTTTGGTACACAGTTGCGCGTTACCTCATAAACTGGGTCTGTACACCCTCCGGCTGTGACTAGGCAGTCTCCTTCGGGATGACTTGACTGTCGAATCCCAACGTCAAGTGGTTCGGGGCGCAGTTTGACTTAAATCGACCTGGAAGATGAGGTGACGTGACTGAAAATACAACTTGTCTGAAATTTGCTTTGAGTCGGAGAAGATGTGACTGTATTTGCGAGTTTATTGAGCTGCCTGCCGTTTGCAAACGTCAGTTGGTGCGGTCCAAATGCACTTTGTAGGGCGAACCCTTAGGTTCCCTAGCGCATCCGTTTGGCGCACCCGTTTCGTGCATCCGTTTTGCTCGTCCGGCAGTACGGCTGTTGTACCGAAGTCGCTACCCATGGAGGGGCGGTAACGAGCTGGCCCCCTCAACCTCACGCCTTGCAATAAGACATACCACAAATTGATTGATGTACAGAACCGAGGGTTCCTAAAGCTACGTGAGCTGTTCTCATGAGCTTTGGGCAATGTTTTGGGGGTCTATGCGTAGCAGCTTCTAGGCAGCTTCCATTCTCCGTCCTTGGCCAAACCTGAAGCTGGGTGGTGCGTCTGGAAACTGGCATGAAATGTATTCTAAGACAGCTTAAAGCTATAGGATTGATGCATTAAAGGCCAATTGAGCTGGCTGGAAGCTGCTATCCGTAGCCCCAAAAAAGAAACAGTAGGTTTGAGCCACTACAGGATGGTAACTATGGTTCCCATCAGCTTCTAGGCAGGTCCTTGAGCTACTACAGGATGGTAACTATGGTTCCCAGCAGCTTCTAGGCTGGTCTTTGAGCTACTACAGGATTTTAACTATGGTTCCCAGCAGCTTCTAGGCAGGTCCTTGAGTAAGCCCTAAGATTCCCACATTACTGGAAAGCTGATTTTGTCAGCTTTCAGATGCACTAGGTTGCTTCAGGTTCGGCTGGCCAGCCAGCCAGGGAAGCTGCCTAGAAACTGCTGGTCATAGCCAAAGAAAAGCTATGGAAAGACACTGTATATACCAGGCTTGAGTAAAAGATGGCAGACCAGCACTTCTGCTTACCCTATACGCTGTTTCATTTTTCTTTTGGCTATGACCAGTAACTTCTAGGCAGCTTCCCTGGCTGGCTGGCAGGCTGTCCACAAGACACCAGCCTTGAGTAAAAGATGGCAGACCAGCACGGATGCTTAGGGGACGGCAATATGATATCACATGATATCATGTCATCATATGATATCATGTTATCATATGATCCGATGATGCCGGCAGTCTGACTAGGCTAAAGTTGCCATTTATAAACAATATCATATGATATCATACTTGCATTTGGTCAACATCATATGATATGCTGGTTCCTAATAATGCTTGCCCTAGACACTGTTTCATTTTTAGGCAAATCATGGCAGCTTCCTGCCAGCTCTATTAGCCAGCCATTGGGGCAAGCCTGTAACGACGTCTTTGAGATGCAGTAGCTTGTCTCATCTTTGGCCCAGGGACGTGAAAAGGGAGCTGTCTAGAAGCTGCCACGAGTAGCCCCCAAAGGAAACAGTACCCTAAATATGGTTGAGCATTATGGAAGGGAGGCAACCAGGGTTCTTCTAGACTCGGCGTTCTTCTAAACCCAGCTCAGCCCAGCCTCTAAACGCTGCATGAGATTTTGGAGAATCCGTTGCATCTCACAGGGTCTTGGTGCATCGCAAACGCAGATTTCGAAATGGGTTGCGTCTCATGATGCAGATTTTGGAGTCCCCCTGAACAACCCTGGCGGGAACATCAACGCACAGATGTTTGAAAGCTGTTTCATTGTTGAGCTATGCTTCTAGGCAGCTTTTTGGCGGAGCCCCACTTCTGGGGGTAGGGAGTCCCCAGGGACACAGCTTTGTCCAAGTGTCTGTCTGTCTTTCTGTCCGTCACGTCCCAACCAAGGGCCACGTAAAATCACTCTCCACCCATCCAAACCTCGGACAGCTTGAACCTCGCCTCCATTTTCAAACCAACTCTCCACCAATTTTCTGCATCGCTTGCGACGCGCCTAGGACTTGTTTCCCCTGTCCTTGGAACACACCTCAAGCTATCTAGCGTGTCTGAAAGTTGTCATTACATGCTTTCAATGCAACTGAAAGATTTGGCTTCGAATCAGTCGCTGGCTAATGGAGCTGGGTGGAAGCTGCTACGCGTAGCCCAAAAAAGAAACTGTGTGCTTGAAAGCGAAGCTATGAACATTGTTGGTAAGGAATACATGATCTCAGAAAGGGGCAGATGCTGGAATACAGGAAGAGCGTTGGATGAGGGTTACTACTTTCCTTCCCAGATACGAGCAGCAGCTTCCAGGCAGCTCCCCTAGCTGGCTGTTCAGTCAAACCTAGAACAGGCTTGTGCAACTTGAAGCTGGCATAATCAGCTGTCTGGTACTGCTGAAATATTGGGGTGTCACTCACTAGCTGGCTCTAGGAGCTTCCCAGAAGCTGCTGAAATATTGGGGCGTCGCCCACCAACTGGCTCGGGGAGCTGCCCAGAAGCTGCTGAAATATTGGGGCGTCGCCCACTAGTTGGCTCAGAGAGCTGCCCAGAAGCTGCTGAAATATTGGGGCGACCCCCACTAGCTGGCTTGGGGAGCTGCCCAGAAGCTGCTGAAATATTGGGACGTCCCCCACTAGCTGGCTTGGGGAGCTGCCCAGAAGCTGCTGAAATATTGAGGCGTCCCCAACTACCTGGCTCAGGGAGCTGTCCAGGAGCTGCTGCTGGTAGCCGAAAGAGAAGCCGTTATGTAGTTGCAGCAGATGGAGAATTTGATGTACTGCAAGGCAATGTACTACAAGTCCATTGTGCGAGGCGATACTACGTACATGAACAAGGCCAAGGACATGGACATGAACGCGTACAAGCGGTACATAGCCATGTTGGACAGAGCCATGCTTGATGAGGCGACCACACCCTCTTGCTTGGTGCTTCGAAGTCCTTCCATGAGCGTCTCAATGGTGCCCCGGGTTGCTTCCCGTGTCGCACTGCTCACCACATCGACAGCTAGCGCTCGCACATCCCGCTCCTTCAACAGGCTGATCAAATCATTCATCCACTCAGACTGGGCCGCCGGCGGGGGCATGCGCTGGTTCAGCTTTACAGAGCTGCTGCTCGCGTCATTCATGCCGCTCTCCATGCTGGCCCTAGCTGAGCGCTCAGGCTGCGTCCTGGGGTACACCTGGGGCTTGGAGCCAGAACCCACAGGCTCACCCCCTGTGGAGCTGGACGCCTTGCCAGAGATGCCTTGTTCCGTCGCCGTGGGATAGCACACCACCAAAGCATCAGCACTCCCGCTGAAGGACCGACGCATGCCTGCGTTGCTGTTCACGGGGACAGCCTTTGACTTACGGTATGCCGTTGCCACCTCTCTACAAAAGCAGGCAGTAACGCGGGTCAGGATGTCAGTCACGGCGTCCCGGGCGCTCGACTTGCTGATGCTGACTACCATGTCCTCGTACATGTTGTAGCCCTGGTAGGCGTCCACGTAGCTGTGCACTGCTGTCTGGATGCTGTTGGTGATGAGGCATGACATAACCTGCGGAGTAGTGTTGCAATAAAAATATACATAAAATAACAGTTACGCCTAATATCTGGATGCTGTTGGTGATGAGGCATGACGTAACCTGCAGAGTAGTGTTGCAATAAAAAATATACATAAAATAACTGTTACGCCTAATATCTGGATGCTGGTGGTGATGAGGCATGACATAACCTGCGGAGTAGTGTTGCAATAAAAAATATACATAAAATTACTGTTACGCCTTATATCTGGATGCTGGTGGTGATGAGGCATGACACAACCTGCGGAGTATTGTTGCAATAAAAAATATACTTAAAATAACTGTTACGCCTTATGTCTGGATGCTGTTGGTGATGAGGCATGACATAACCTGCGGAGTAGTGTTGCAATAAAACAAATACATACATAAAATAAATGTTACGCCTCATGTCTGGTTGCTGGTGGCGATGAGGCATGACGCTGTGGTGGTGGTGGTGGTGGTGGTGGTGGTGATAAGGCATGACGCTGTGGTGGTGGTGGTGGTGGTGGCGACGATGCATGCTGCTGGTGGTGATGCGGCATGACATAACCTGCGTAGCAGAGTTGCAACAATGAATCACAAATTTGATTTTTGTGTCCCTAGGGTTTTGATATCACCGATATTCGGTGGGGTGGTGGGATTGAAGCTTCCTGACAACAGCAAGAGTATGCTGTATCTAGTAGCCAGTGAAGTGCAAGGGTGCACTGAGTTGATTGTGTTTGTCCTAGGATTCTGATACTGCCGATATTCGGTAGGAGTGAAGTTTTCTTTTTTTGCAATTTGATTTCTGAGTCTGATGTTGTCAATATTTGGTGGGACTAAAGCTTGCAGCATCTTGGCGACGGCAAGACAAGGCTGTAGCTTATGGGAAGTTCAGTGCATGGGTGCATCCATTTGATTGCTGTGCCCCTAGGGTTCTGATATCTCCAATATTTGATGGGATTGAAGCACTGTGGTGAAGTGCACGGGTGCATCCGTTTGGTTCTGGTATCCCCGACATTCTGCGGGGTGGTGGGGTTGAAGCTTCATGACAACAGCAAGAGTAAGCTGTATCTAATGGCCAGTAAAGTGCATGGGTTCATCCTTTTGATTTTGTTTGTCCTAGGATTCTGATGCCGCCAATATTCAGTGGGAGTGAATCGTGTGGCATCTAGACAACAGCTTGAGTATGCCGTATAGTGCATGGGCGCATTAATTGTATTTTTGTTCTCAAGGGTTTTGATGTAGCTGACATTCTTTGGGAGTGGTGAGAAGCTTCTGGCATTTGGAAACCGCTGCTAGCTTACCTTCTCTCCATTTTCACTTGCCAGCAGATTCAGAATGGATGTAGGAGTTAGCTCAGGGTTGGGAGCTGCATTCTGCTGTCTCTCTAAGAATTCACAAAATGTGCCTGTAGCATTCTTTGTGGCCACGCCAATGGCCATTCCCAGCAGGCTGTGGCCCCTGCTGCTGAACACAGCCTCAAGCAACTTGTCCGTCAGGGAAGGTTCGCTTGAGGGAGATGCTGCACCGCTGGAGGCAGCGATAGAGCGCACAACGTTCGAGACAGTTTCGCTGAGCGAGTCCTGAAGCTCGTTGGATTGCACCAGCCTGCAGACCTGCTTTAAACTCTGAGGAATTTCAGAGTCATTGCTGGCTAGGTAGGCGTGCAAATCTGAGGCGAGCAGGTTTGTGGCGCAGCTGGCCTTGGCCATAGCCTCAGTATAATTCGCCAAAGCGGCATGGAATTTTCGCAGGAGCTGCGCAGTCTCTGAGTGGTACGCTTTATAAGCACCATAGCCTACCGCTACGGCAGCACAAGTACTCAAAATATGCCTTTGGTGCTTGCGAACGAACTGGTAAGCAGGGCTGGAACCAATGCTGTCGACCATCGACAAATTGGCCCTTCGGGCCTGGCCTTAGGACGAAGGACGTCCCTCGGACAGCCTTGAGACGGGATCAGCTAGCGGATCTGCAGCTTAAGGGCAAGACATAGGCCTTCTGCTTTCGAAAGGTGAGGGGTGTCAATTTGAAATATGTGAGAGTCTAGTCAGATGTATGTAGACGTTCGGTGCACAGGCCCTGCAGTTGTTGAGGTCATGTAGGCGTGTATCTGCTGCTGTCGACTCTGGTCGCCAAGTGGTTATGGTTAGCATGGGCGGGACCCATCCGAGTCAGCGAGGGAAATCCGCGGTAGGTATGACCGTGTACCGTATGAGCCCCCCACCCTGTCCACCTGGAGAGCTGTACAGTTGACAGCGCTGGCGCATGGGTTAGGCTGGCAGGAATTACCAGGCCACCAATGATACAGATTGGAAAACCGCTCGCAATTTTGCACTTCCTAACGCCTTCTGCGTCTGATAGACAACTTCGCCTATGCAAATGTAATATCTTACGCAATTGGCCTCAATTCCGAGTCGTTGGTACTCAGGGCTTCAGTTTCTTTGTCTTGAAAGCCACCTATTCTTAACTATCGCGATTCTATTGAAACGGGGAACAATTGCGATATTTATGGCCCAACCGGGTGGCATCATGCTGGGTTGAGGATTTGATAGGCTGGCTTGTCGACTCTTGCAGTCCGATGTTGCGAGGGACAATTCGTTCTGATGCTGCATCGAAATTCCGCAATGATGCGAGCAGCAGTGGCGCAGGGCAAACGTACTCCTTCTTGCCTGGCGATAGCCTCCAGTTTGAGATGCCGAGGCAACGGCGTGATGCTCCAGAAAGAGTTAGAAAGCCTGCAGAAGATGATTCGTTCAAGCAGAAGGGATTGTTCAGTTTGAGAAGGCAATTTCGCAAAAAAGTTGCTAAGAGTTCCAGGAATTCGCGCTTCGCCGATGCTGAATTACAGAAGTGGATCGACCCAGGTGAATTGGGTTCATATGGAGCACATCGTCGCTAGAAGAGCCTTGAAAGCATACATGGGGGAGGTTATGTGAATTTTCACCATGTTGGGTTTGACCTGTTGAAGTATAACTCTGAAACATAACTTGAATTTAAACTTGGTTGCATGGCTCTAGCCAGAAATTTGGCTGCTGGCCGTAAGCACAAATTTTCCATAGGCACCTATATGTTCAAAGGATTGTTCTTCTAAGAAACCAAATCATTCAACATGTATAATTGTTAAGGTCCATAGAAGATGGGTGTAAGACAGAGAAATCATAGAAACACAAGCATATCGTGCTATGCGTCAGGATGCGTTGCCAATAATTCTTCTGAAAATGGGGCCCTGGTGCAGCAGTCCAGATGGGAAGAGCCACACGTGTGCGTGCAGTGTACTTTTTTCCCAAGGAAGATTTTCTTCTGAAATAGTGGGTCGCCCTATGCTAGCCCTAAACTCAACATATTATTAAAATTAAAATGTATGCTCATGTGCTGTACCTCGTTAGACACTAAGCTCAAAACAAACACGTACACACACATGCACCACTGCATACAGCGTAGTTTCATATAACCATTTATGCTCATGCACTGTACCTCGTAGGACGCGAAGCCTTGTAGATGACAATGAACACATTCATGCCCATTTTTGTTATGTAGACAGGTGTGAAATCTGATTAGGGTACTGAGGTGGGCAAGTACTTCTTACCCCATAATGCAAAACACACACGCACGCACATGCACACACACATGCACACACACGCACACACGCACACACATGCACACAAGCACACACACACACACACATGCACACACACATACACACACATGCACACAGCACACATGCACACACACACACATACACGCACACACACACATGCACACACACATGCATGCAGGCACACAAATGCACACACATGCACACATGCACACACACACACATGCACACATGCACAAACACTCACCCTCTTAAAATTCATTCTCAACTCTGCAAGCGCTGCTCCAGGTTATGCCTATCGCAATTACGGAGGACGCACGGCTGACACCCTCAACCACTGAATCCCTCCTATTAGCTGTGAAGGCAAGCATTCACACACACACACACACTCACACACTCACTTACTTGCTCACTCACTCACTCACTCACTCACTAAAAATTCACATACGCACACACACACACTCTCTCACTCACTCACTCACTCACTCACTCACTCACTCACTCACTCACTCACTCACTCACTCACTTACTCACTCACTCACACACTCAAAATCCACACACACACACACTCTCACTCACTCAATCATACACATACTCAAAATTCACACACACACACACACACACACACACACACACACCTACACACAAACTCTCTCACTCTCACACACTCGAAATCCACACACACACACTCAAAATTCACTCACACACACACACACATTCTCACTCACTCACTCACTCACTCACACACTCAAAATTCACTCACTCACTCACTCACTCACTCACACACACTCACTCACTCACTCACTCACTCACTCACTCACTCACTCACTCACTCACTCAAAATTCACACACACACACACGCTCTCAAAATTCACTCTCACCTCGGCAACCGCTGCTCCAGGTTACGCTCAGCTGGCAATGAGGCTGCAGTGGGACTGCGAGCTGGAAGGTGACATCATCGCAATAGCAAAGGAGGCACGGCTGACACCCCTTACCATTGACGTCCTCCTATCTGCTGTCAAGGTGAGCTATTTCAATAGTGATAGTGATAGTGATAGTGACCTGACTGTCAAGGTGAGCTATTTCAATAGTGATAGTGATAGTGACCTGACTAAACCTATATACACATATGTATATACACATGTACATACACACACATATGTATATACACATGTACATACACACACATATGTATATACACATGTACATACACACACATATGTATATACACATGTACATACACACACATATGTATATACACATGTACATACACACACATATGTATATACACATGTACATACACACACATATATATGATAAGATAATAAAAGAGCAGCATTGACGCCCTTCTATCTGCTGTAAAGATGATCAGCTTTTCCCTATCTCTTTTCAAAATTTTTCAACTTAGATCCCTACTCCAGTACTCACTGCCCTGGAAAGAAGCTTTTATTTGTTACCCCCCACACACATGCACACACTCCATTCCACCTCACTTCATGTCACCCCACCCCACCCCACCCCATGCAGCCCTCCTACCTGCTGTGCATGCAGGCAATCTCCCCCCCCTCCCCCCCACCCCCCATGCACACACCACAAGCACGCACACACCACACACACACACACGCACAGACACACACCCTCGCCCCTTCCCTCCCACCCCACCCCACCCTACCTTACCCTACCCTCCCTACGCAACCCCTGAAGCCCTCCTATCTGCTGTGCAGGCAGGCAATCTTTCCCCCTTTCCCCCCCCCACACCCCACCACCACCACCTCCACCACACCACACGCACACACCCAACCCACACCACACCACACAACTCCTGAAGCCCTCCTATCTGCTGTGCAGACAGGCAATCTCACCCCCCCACACACAGCACCACCACCACACACTCCACACACACACACCTTCCCTCGCCCCCTCCCCCACCCCACCCCCTCACACACCACACGCACGCACGCACTCACACACACCACACGCACACACAACCCTCAACCCCTCTCCCCACCCCCACCCCCTCTCACACACACACCACACACACACGCACAGACACACCCTCGCCCCTCCCCCCCCACCACACCACACCTCACCACACCTCACCACACCCCACCCTACGCAACCCCTGAAGCCCTCCTATCCGCTGTGCAGGGCGTTCAATCTCCCCACCACCACACACACACACCACACACACACACACCACACACACACACACACACACACACACCACACCCTGGCCCCCTCACCCCACCCCACCTCTGCCCACCCCACCCCACAAAAAACCCTGAAGCCCTCCTATCTGCTTTGCAGGCAAGCTAACCCCCCCCCCACACACACATACCCTCGCCCCCTCCCCCCCCTACACACACAAACACCCTACACTCACACACCACGCACACCACGCACACACACCCTCGCCCCCTCCTCACCCCACCCCCACCCCCACCCCACAAAACCCCTGAAGCCCTCCTATCTGCTGTCAAGGCTGGCAATCTGCCACAAAACCCCGGCGTCTTGCTCTCTCAGATCCTGCGTTCAACCACAGTAATGGAGAAGGTGGTTGGGAGGCGGACCTCCCAGCAGCTCATCCAGAAACTCCCGACACTTTTGAATCACTGTCCAGAGGGTCTGGCCATCAACCTGGCCGTCCTGGAACCCCTCTTTCCTGAGCCTGATCTGCTTAAGCGTATGCTTAGAAAGTGAGTATCCTCATCCCTATTGGTGGTTGGCCCCAGCGCAAGCGAAAGGGCTGGCCCCCTCAACCTCACGGCTCGTCATGATGCGTAACATTTATTTATTTATTTATCCGCATCGCAAGCACACAAAATGCTGTCGGTCGGCCCCCTAGGGGGCTCAGACATTTGCGATACTTACGCGATATCGTGCTGTTTCTCCAAATTCTCACATTTCCCAAGAAAACCGGTCAAATTAGCCGGGTAAAGTGACTTCCCTGACACCTACGCAACCCGTGTTTGATTCCCGCTGGGGTCGGCTTACCTCAGAGAGCACTTTTTCGCATACGGATCTCAGGATTGCGGACTGTGGACGCGGCGTCTTCATTTGTCGTTTCCCTCCTTTCCTGTGGACTCAATCTAGGGGCCTGGAGCATGTCTACGATTTCCCCTTAGTAAATTCGCATCTCCGTGACTCTCGCAGCTCATTGCATCAGCGCTTTGTGCTTGACAAGGAAATCTACTGTTTCTCACTAGTTCCTGCAGGTTGCGCAGTAGCAACTGCAGTCTCGGAAGTTGCTGCACCTACCTCCATGTAACTTCGGGGAGTCAGTGAGCTATTAAGTTCATTAGCCTTACAGGCCACCAAATTGAATAATAATGCCAGGCCAGGCCAGGCCATGTTACATTAATTCTTGACCCCCCCCAATATTAAATTGTTCGGAAAAGTAAGCCACTGCTCGTGCATCTTTTACCAAGGAGGCTGTCACTGCTGCTAGACGAACATTACACCACCCCTTGGGCCGACCTCCAGGGGACCCGCCAGGGCACCCTACTACTTTGTGGACCATATTTCACCCCCTTACTAGGGCTTTTTTATTTCCGCTTTATTTAGTGCTTGCTAGTTTTGACCCCGGTTAGGCAAAATTATCGCTATACAAATGGACAAAAACAAAAGTTTTTGTTGTGTGTGTGCCCTAAATGGCTCTATAAGCTATACAAGGCTATAAAAGCTATAAAAAGCACTAAAACGCTGTTCCTGGAGGAGGCCTAAAACCAATAAGCTAGAAAAAAACCACTTTCAGATTTGGAAAAAAAAACTGACCCTTGCCCCCCCTCCCTTCCCCTCCAACCCCACTTGTCACCACCACCACCACCAACACCACCACCTCCTAAGCACTGAGCGTGCTCAGCTTTAGCGTGTTCTCAAGAAGTGAGTATCCTGGTCCCTAGCCACTCCTTGCCTAAAGCCAACGAACACGGTGTCTTGCTATATTGTGGACAAATTGTCACGACCTTCCCCCTCACCCATTCCGCCCCAACCTAAGCCTAACCAAACCAAGCCAAACCAGATTAATCCAAACCAGCGCTAGACGGAATCACAGTGCATGCCCATGGCAAGCTAGACAGAACTCACCGCGGTGCACAGCTTCAAAACATATCGCCATCTCCTAATATCGCTCTCCTTATATGGCAAAAAATATCGCCAGCCCTCCCAACCAATATCAAGGCACCCCAGATTGTTACTGGCATCACCTTTCACGGTGTGGTCTACTTAGGACGATATCGCTAATCCTCCCAACCCATTGCCATGGTACCCCAGATTTTTGCTGGCATCACCTTTCACAGTGTGATCTAATTAGGATGATATGGATAACCCTCCCAACCAATTTTCAGGTACCCCAGATTGTTGCTGGCATCACCTTTTACTGTGTGGTCTAATTAGGATGATCTTGCTAACCCTCCCAACCATTTCCAGGTACCCCAGATTTTTCTGGCACCACCTTGCACTGTGTGGTCTAATTAGGATGATCTTGCTAGCCCTCCCAACCATTTCCAGGTACCCCAGATTTTTCTGGCATCACCTTTCACTGTGTGGTCTAATTAGGATGATCTTGCTAACCCTCCCAACCATTTCCAGGTACCCCAGATTTTTCTGGCATCACCTTGCACTGTGTGGTCTAATTAGGACAACATCGCTAACTCCTACCCCCCCCCCCCCCCCCCCCCCCCCTCCCCCCCCATAAAAAACCAATGTCCAAGTACCCCAGATTGTTCTGGCATCACCTTTCACTGTGTGGTCTAATTAGGACAATATCGCTAACTCCCTTTCCCCCCCCCCTCCCACCCTCCCCACCCACATAAAAAACAATTTCCAGGAACCCCAGATTGTTGCTGGCATCACCTTTCACTGTGTGGTCTAATTAGGACAATACCGCTAACTCCCCCCCCCCCCCCCCCCCCCCCCCATAATATCCAATTTCCAGGAACCCCAGATTGTTGCCGGCATCACCTTTCACGGTGTGGTCTAATCAGGACAATATTGTACCTCCCCACCCCCCATAATAACCAATTTCCAGGTACCCCAGATTGTTGCTGGCATCACCTTTCACTGTGTGGTTTAATTAGGATGATAACGCTAACCCTCCCAACCAAAATCCAGGTATCCCAGATCATTGCTGGTATCACTTTCACGGTGTAGTCTAATTAGGACAATGTCACTAACCCCCTCCCCCCCCCCCCCCCCCCCCCCCCCCAACAACAACAACAACAACAACAACAACAACAACAACAACAACTACTACAACAACTACAACAACAAAAACAAAAACCAATTTCCAGGTACCCCAGATTGTTGCTGGCATCACCTTTCACTGCGTGGTCTAATTAGGACAATATCGCTAACTCCCATCCCACCCCCATACAAAACCAATTTCCAGGTACCCCAGATTGTTGCTGGCATCACCTTTCACTGTGTGGTCTAATTTGGACGAGTTGTCCAAGGTGCTGCATGTGGATATAGATGACTTGATGCCCCTGGTGACGAAGCACCCGCGCTTACTCAACAGCTCCCCCTCAGATCTGAATCTTCGTTTCCGGAAGCTGAAGGAGCTGACACGGTGGGCACACAGAAATGTGCAGTGTTTTTTGTGTCAGATTGTGTGGGTGTGTGCAGTGTGCAGTGTTTTTTGTTTCAGATTGTGTGGATGTGTGCAGTGTTTTTTGTTTCAGATTGTGTGGGTGTGTGTTTGTGTGGGTGTGTGCAGTCTGCAGTGTTTTTAGTTTCAGATTGTGTGGGTGTGTGTGTGTGTTTTTCAGAATGTGTGGGTGTGTGTTTGTCTGGGTGTTTGCAGTGTTTTTTGTTTCAGATTGTGTGGTTGTGTGTTTGTGTGCGTGTTACAGCCTTGATTCAGTTTGCGGCCATCTTGTGTGTGTGTGTGTTTGTTTGGATGTGTGTGTGCGTGTGGGTGTATATAACCGCCTTGTAGCAATAAGAGAGTAGAGCAGCTACTTGTAATACTGAAACCTAATTATAGGATTGTCGCGCAGCCATCGCATGGAAGAGCGCAGAGCCCAGGGGGGTTGGGGGTTCATGCGTCGCCATGCAAGGACACAATGGCGACGCAGTGGCAACGTGTCGTCAAGAAAACAAAACTGATAAAGTGGCTGCAGTATCTGCTCGAGTGTGTAAAGTAGAAGTGCTTATAATACATGTGTGTAGTCTGCCCGCAGACGGTGAGCAGCCTGAAGGCTGATAGACCATTTCCACTCCATATACACATGCCCTACATATACACACACGTATATACATACATATACACACGCCCTACACATACATGCAAGCCCCCTCACTGCCCCCCCCCCCCCCCCACACACACACACACACACACACACACACACACAACCCAGCCGCACACGCCTCGTGTGCATCATACACTAAATCATCAACTACCCATGAGTTTCCAAACGTCGTCAATCCAAATCGCGTTGAGCGTGGTAAGCTCAGTTGCCCTCGCATCCCTTCCCTTTCCCTTCCTGCCCTGCCCTTCCCTTTCCTGCCCCCTACCCTTCCCTTCCCTTCCTTCTTTGCCCACATCCCCCTCAACTCTTGGACGTATGCATGCGTGTATTGCGCGATTACCTATACTGTGCTCTTTCATTTAGCGATCAACGCTCGTAATGAGCTTTCCATTGTATGGCAGACCCCAAACCCAACCTCAAACTCCAGCCCCGAACCCAACCTCAAACTCCAAACCTAAACCCCAAACCTAAACCCGACCTCAAACTCAACGGCTCAACCTCTCCCCCTTCACGCCTTACTGTTCTCCAGGCGTCACACAACGGCCTAGTTAAGCTCCTTGAGGGCCAGCCTGGGCTGCTGACCTACTTCCACTACACTCTTGCCTGCACCCTCACCCGAAATTGTGCCCTCACCCTCACTCTGACCTCACGCCCACCCCAATACCACCCCCAACCTCACCCTCACCCACCCCAAACTCAAACCCAAACCCAATGGCTCAATCTCTCCCCCTTCCCGCCTTGCTGTTCTCCAGGCTGTCACACAACGGCCTAGATAAGCTCCTTGCTCGCCAGCCTGCTCTGCTGACCTACTTCCACTACACTCTCACCTGCACCCTCACCCTGATCTCATCTTCACCCCCATCCCACCCCCAACCTCACCCTCCCCCTTCCCACACCCCACCCAAACCCCAGGCTGTCACACAACGCCTAGTTAGCTCCTCGGAGCGGCCAGCCTGCGCTGTTGACCTACTTCCACTACACTCTTGGAAGCAAACCTTATCAACATGTCGACTGTCTTAGACGTCCTGTCTGGCCGTTGTGTTTGCGTTGGTGACTGCGGCAACCTAGTATTGCGATGCTGCGACCTGATAAGCTTGGAAGGGAAGGTGGAGGGCCCTGGAGAAAGCTCCTTGGCTGTGGGAAGCTGAAGGTGTCAAAGTATGGTAAGTAAAGTAATCTGCGCTTGCAGGGAATTTTTATTTCCGCTTATATGTAGCGATCACTAGTTTTAACCCCGTTTCAGGCGAAATATCACTATAAAAAAAAAAGTAAAAAAAAAGTTTTTTTTTGAAGCCCTGAATGACCCCAAAAAGCTTATAAAAAAGCTACAAAAAAGCTATAAAAAGCCTATAAAAGCGCCTACAGGAAGCACTCAAACGCTGTCTCTGGAGGAGCCCTGAAATCATTAAGCTAGAAGAAATCCACTTTCAGATTTGAAAAAAAATCACTTGCGCTGTGTATAATAGGTTAAACATGTGTGAAACAGGTTGTACATGTATGTGGCGCAAGGCATTTGGCACACCTTAAGGATTTCGCGGTGGATATTTGCCAACACGGCAAGAATATCCTACCCCCGCTGCCCGGCAAAGGTGTGCGACAACCTTAAGAGTATGCCAGCGTGGCAAGGAATTTCCTACCCCGGGCTGCCCGCAAGGCGTGCGAACAACCCCTTGGTATTGTATGTATGAAAATGTATTATGTACATCTAGAGTTGAACGTAGTGTATAATGGGTCTTGCATGTGCATACGGGTTATACATGTATATAGCATGTGTATGTAGTGTATTTTGTAATTATTATAAAGATCTTCTACATGCGGTCGCCGAATCATTTGGGTTGGTTTCTGTTTTGCATTCGCATGTGCATTGACATTTGCCACGGGTACCTTGGGGCATAAAACCCGAAGGAGCGTGTGGAAAACATTATCTTTGGGGGCCGGATGTCTGTTGCTGGACCGAACCCTACGCCCTCCAGGCAACACAAGTAGGCCTCATTGATCAACTCAAGCAGACAACAAACACTCACAAACACACACAAACACACCTACACTCAAGACCTCACAGACAGACGCAATCACGCACACTCACAAACACATAGGCAGACAGACAGGCAGACAGACAGACAGGCAGACAGGCAGATGGACAAACAGACAGACGCAATCACGCACACTCACAAACATATAGGCAGACAGGCAGACAGACAGGCAGAGAGACAGACAGGCAGATGGACAAACAGACAGACGCTATCACACACACTCGCAAACGCGATAGGAGACAGCAGACAGACAGGCAGAGGAGACAGACAGGCAGATGGACAAACGGGACAGACCGCCAAATCACACACACTCCAAACACATTAGGTCAGACAGGCAGACAGGACAGGCAGATGGACAAAACAGACAGGACGGCCAGACACACACTCGCAAACACATAGGCAGACAGGCAGACAGACAGGCAGAGAGACAGACAGGCAGATGGACAAACAGACAGACGCTATCACACACACTCGCAAACACATAGGCAGACAGGCAGATAGACAGGCCAAAGAGGACAGACAGGGCAGATGGACCAAACAACAGACGCCATCACACACACTCGCAAAAAACACATAGGCAGACAGGCAGACAGACAGGCAGAAGAGCAGACAGGGCAGATGGACAAACAGGACAGACCCATCACCACACACTCGCAAAACATATGGGCAGACAGACAGACAGGCAGAGAGACAGACAGGCAGATGGACAAACAGACAGACGCAATCACACACACTCGCAAACACATAGGCAGACAGGCAGACAGACAGGCCAGCAGAGCAGACAGGGCATGATTGGTCAAAAACAGACAGACGCAATCACACACTCTATATCCTACGCCTGCAGACAACACAAGCAGCCTTCATTGATATGTAGCACCCTGGGCACATACCTGCTTTGCGCATTCTACTTGTTGCGCACTGCGCTGGATCTTGCCTGCACTTGTTTTCACTTGAATGTTTATAGAGAGAGAGAGAGAGGAACGAGAGAGAGAGAGGAGAGAGAAGATTTAAAGTGTGTATAATGGGTCGTGCATGTGCATAACGGAGAGGTGACATGTAATCAGCATGTATGTATGATATGATAGAGAAAGAGAGTGTAAAACAGTGTATAATGAGGTTATAACGATTGTATAATCGGTTATGTACACCCAGGGTGGAACAGTTAAACGCAACAAAGCTGAAATGACATAGCCAAACTGCCCAAACATCCCCTGAATGCTATAACGCAGATCGATACAAACAGCCAGGTCTCCTTACATGCTCCTCTGAGAATCTTGAGAGGAAATTTCAGGGCATGGCTGGTGTGCTTGGTGTCTCTCAAGAGGTGAGCCGATTACAATCAGATTACGTCGCATAGAACAGGCCATGGTTGACCCATTGACAAAGCCCTCTCCACAACATCTGGGGGGTCTTCCAACCATCCTGAAAATCACACGGAAACAAGCAAATGAAGCAAGAAAGCAGAAAGTGAAGCATACATATATTATATAGTGTATTATATAACCCTAAGCCAAGAAGTGAAGTCCAATACATATATATATAACCCTAGCAAGAAAAGTTGAAGCATTTGTACTCTCCCTTCCCTAGAAGGTACTGGCGACGAGACTTCTGAGCCATCACTAGAGCATGACCAGTGTTTTTATTCAGATTTTCTTAGGGCATCGCCAGGAGCACATGACCAGTGGGGTTTCGTGTGTGTTTTATTTCAGATTTCTGCAGGCCATCGCTAGGAGCATGAGTCATGGGATATCCCAGTGCTTTTAAATTTCAGATTTTCTGTTGGCCAGTTGAGTAACTGGGCTTTTTTACCGCTTTATATAGCGATTGCTAGTATGCACCCCTTTTGCCCAAAAACTAAACGCATATTACAAAAGAAATATAAAAGTTGTTGCCCGAAATGGCCCTTAAAAATCTTTAAAAAGCTATAAAAAGCACCAAGTTACTGTCCCTGGAAGAGGCGTAAAACCATAATACTAGAAAAAAACTACTTTCAGATTTGAAAAAAAAACTGATTCAGGAGCTGACTGACTTCACTCACTTAGTCACTGACTCACGACTGGACTCAACAACACTAAGGACAACATATCAAGGACGCAACAGAAGCAGTGCGCGTACCTTGCATGATGCCTCCATATCCTGTCAGCTTGCATTTCCTTTGAAATCGTTTTTACATTTAAAATTTGTTATATTTTGACTGTTGTGCAGGCTGCAACTGCCCCTAATCGTCTCCGGTCCCACCTTGCTCGCTGTGTAAGCTTTCATTTCTTGAGCATGTTCACTCCATTTTAGAAGTACTATATCTTTGACCATTGTGCGAGCTATTTGATTTTTGATTATATTTCTAGCAATTGTGCACGCTATTTTGGATCTCTATTATATTTCGACCAATTTTCAGCTGCAACTGCCATGATGATTTTGCAGTCGCCACCTTTGCCCACTGTGTAAACTTGCATTCCTGTTAAATCGTTTACACATTTGACAGTATTTATAGTTCGACCATTGTCAGGCTAATTTTGTATTTATTATATTTCGACCCCTTGCAGGCTGCAACTGCCATGATCGTCTCAGTCCACTTTGCTCCCTATGTAAGCTTGCAATTCCTGCTACATTGTCTGCACATTTGACATGTATTATTTTTCTACCATTATGCGGCGCTATTCTGATTTTTATCCATATTCTCTATCATTGGCAGACTGTTTGACATGTATTATATTCCAACCACTGTTGCAGGCTGCCAACTGCATGGTTGTCTCGGCCCAGCATTTCGCTCACTGTGACCCGCTCAAGCTGCTTGTCAAACAAAAAATAAGCGGCCTTTGAAAGGAGCGCTGTCTCCAATGGCGCCCTCTGTGAAGCAGCAACTTGAAGCTCATCACCTGGGTCAACTGGCCGCTTTTGGGTTTGCTTCAGTGCAAACGAGTTGAGCATTGTGGTGTGGTGGGTGGTGGTGTGTGTGTGGGGGGGGGGGGGGGGGACTCAGCTGCATCACCTGGTCACTGGCGCTTTTGGGTTCTTGCTTCAGTAATGCAAATGCGTGAGCAGTTGGTGCAGCTGGTAGGTGTCCAAAACAGGTGAGCAGTGCGTTGTGGGTGGGTGTGCTTCAGTGCAAACATGCGTGAGCACGTTGGTGGGTAGGTGTCCAAAACAGTGAGATGTGCGTAGTGGTGGAGATTGTCGGTGCTGCTCTCTTACGCTACACTTCAATAGGTGAAGCGTTGTGACCAAAACTACAGAAGAGTCTCAGTGGCGTTGGTGGGGTGGGGGTTGCGTCAGTGCAAAATGGTGAAAGCAGTGGGGAGGTCGCCAAACAGTGAGCAGTGCGTGTGGAGTGGGTGTGCTTCAGTGCAAGAGATGGTGCAGCAGTTTGGTGGGTTAGGGTCCAAAACATGAGCAGTG